>JANHZU010008157.1:0-10622 GCA_032468055.1 Acrochordus granulatus
CAAATTGCCAACATTTGCTGGATCATGGAAAAAGCAAGGGAATTCCAGAAAATATCTACTTCTGCTTCATTGACTACACTAAAGACTTTGATTGCGTGGACCACAATAAAGTGTGGCAAATTCTTAAAGAGATGGGGGCACCAGACCACCTCACCTGTCTCCTGGGAAACCTATATGTAGGTCAAGCAGCAACAGTTAGAATCGGACAAGGAACGAAGGATTCGTTCAAAATTGGGAAAGGAGTATGCAAAGGCTGTATATTGTCACCCTGCTTATTAAACTTATGTGCAGAATACATTGTACAAAATACTGGGCTGTATGGTGAGAATTAAGACTACAAGGAGAAAGACCAACACCTTCAGATATGCAGATGATACCACTCTAATGGCAGAAAGTGAAGAGGAATTAAAGAACTTCTTGATGAAGGTGAAAGGGGAGAATGCAAAAGTTGGTTTGAAACTCAACATTAAAAAAACTAAGATCATGGCATCCGGTCCCATCATTTCTTGGCAAACAAAGGCGAAGAAGTGGAAGCAGTGACAGATTTTATCTTCTTGGGCTGCAAGATCACTGCAGATAGTGATTGCAGCCATGAAATTAACTGATTCTTGCTTCTTGGGAGGAAAGCTATGGCAATCCTAGACGGTGTATTTAGAAGCAGAGACATCGCCTTGCTGACAAAGGTCCTTATAGTCAAGGCTATGGCTTCCCCAATAGTAATGTATGGCTGTGAGAGTTGGACCATAAGGAAGGCTGAATGCTGAAGAACTGATGCCTTTGAATTGTACTGCTGGAGAGACCCTTGGACTACAAGGAGATCAAACCAGTCAATCCCAAAGAAAATCAATCCTGACTGTTCATTGGAAGAACAGTTACTGAAGCTGAAGCTCACATACTTTGGCCACATAATGCGAAGAGAGGACTCATTGGAAAAGACCCTGATTTTGGGAAAGATTGAAGGCAAAAGGAGAAGAGGGTGGCAGAGGATGAAATGGTTAGATAACATCATTGATGCAATGAACATGAATTTGCACAAATTCTGGGATACAATGGAGGACAAGGAGACCTGGTGTGCTACGATCCATAGGGTTTCAAAGAGTCAGACACGACTTAGCGGCCAAACAACAAAAGCAATTGATAGACTAAAATAATTTTTAAAATGGTAAATAGTAACATAATTCCTTTAAATCAGCCTTCTCAGTGTGTTGTCTTCCATACAAACCAGGGTTAGAACGCTCAGCAACCAACCCAATTAATGTCTATATTGGCTAAGAATTTGGGGAAATGTAATACAACCAATTCCCCAGTATGCTGGGGAAAGTATGAGATAAATATTCAGGCAAACAACAATTTCTGAAGATTCAGTCAATCAGTTTATTTATAGTCCTAGACCAATACAATCTTGATGATCTCATAGTCATTTCCTAAAGTTTAATTCTAAGCATTCTAGATTTTAAAAATGCTGCTATTAAGAATTTGGTTATGAAGCATCTGATTTAGAAATTATCTCACCTAAATGATGCACAGGCCTGCAATATCTGAAAATAACATTGCAAGATACTATGAAACTCCAGTTTTCAAAAGATTTTCATGTTACTTTTCCAACTTTAGTTGCTTCTACTTAATAAACTATCATTTGAGTAGTTTGCACAAATGGATCCTTAGACTATTTATTACTCAAGACAATTATAAGTAAAATAATTTTTCTCACACATATCCCAGAGAGAGAGAGACTGGAAAAAAAGGTACAGATCTTGACACACAGGATGCAAGTAGATTCCCTGGGATCAAAACATAAACTTTTGGATAAAATCAAGACATTTTGGATTGATTCAGGAATGAACTGTGCTGCACTGGAACAGCGAAAAAACAACAACAACAACAAAAACAAGCAAGAGTTATTGATTTATATTTTCTTCTTGGTTAAGGAAAAAAATGATCTGAGCATTTTCTCTTGGCAAATGCTCTCATCTATTTATTTTTTCCATGGAAATACATTTCCTTTCCAATAATCTCCTAAATGCACCTTTGACTTCCTTGTTCCGGAGGCCGTAAATCATGGGGTACCTCATGGGTGTCTCATTGGTATAGATCAAAGAGACCAATTTGTCTTTATTCAGGGAGTATCTGGCCTTTGGACAGATGTATATAAAAATGGCACAGCCGTAGTGGAGGATGGCCACAATGAGGTGAGCGACACAGGTGGAGAAGGCCTTTTTCCAGCCTTCAGTGTACTTGATCATGAGAATGGAATGGTCAATAAAGACATAGGAAATCAGAATCAGCAGTAATGGGATGAGCAAAATAATTGTGCAGACAAGGAACACAGCCACTTCTTTGGCATGTGTATCATTACATGCCAGGAACAGCACTGGTGGGATGTCACAGAAAAAGTGATTAATATTACAGGAGCTACAAAAAGGAAGACTAAAAATCAAAACTGTGAGCCCCAAAGAGATTGTGAATCCACTGATACAGGCTTTCACCAAAAGTTGTTTGCAGAGATCCTTGCTCATGATGAGAGTATAGCGCAATGGGTTGCATATGGCCACGTATCTATCATAGGCCATCAAAGTTAATAGGAAGCATTCAGAGCCCCCAAAGGCAGTAAAGAAGTACATCTGTGCTGCACAGGCAGTCAAAGTCAAAAGAACATTTCTGCTCTTGTCCAAGAAGTTGGCAAGCATTTGAGGCACAATGACCAGAGTGTAACAGACCTCAATGAAAGACAGGTTGCGCAGGAAGAAATACATGGGAACGTGGAGGGCAGGATCAACTAAAGTAAGGACCACAATGGTCAGGTGTCCTGAGAGCGTGATGAGATGCATTAGAAGGAACAAAGTGAAAAGTACAAATTGTCAGGTTCCACTGGTACTGAATCCAAGGATCACAAAATTATCTCCCATGCTGTTATTCTGTCTGTTCCTCTCCATCCTACAAATTGTGGTCAGAAGCTGGTATTCTTAGTATGCAAAGTCTCCTTCACATTGCACTCTATTCCTCCTAATGGACATGTTTTCTCAGCAGCAATACACATGTAATTTGCCACTGCATTCTTTTTGGGAATTTCCCCCCACTTCCCTAGCTGTCCTGCAGCCCTAGGATCTCTTGGTCTTCTCTTAGCCCAAAGGATTAACTTTTGGTCATCAACCATGATTGGCTCAATACTGCCACCTAGTGGATCATAAGAAGAACACATACAGTAACTGATACTAGCAAAAGCAAAAATGATGTTACATTATGTCTGCTACCAAGAAATTTATATGTGTTGCCTAGGTTCAGAGGGATTTAAAACCTGCTCACCATTTACTTTTTCAGTTGTCTTTACGTAGTGTCTATAGGGCTTTTTAAGAATGTTAAAAGTTGTTTTGTTTGCATTTTTTAAAATAGGCCTACACATATGATGTAATTGTCTAGAAACTATAGAAATTAGCTGCCCGAGAAACATAAATTTCTCTTGCATATTTCTCTCAAGAGCCTTTTATTCCAGTGGGTTCTGAGCCTGTAGGTTTCAAGTTATAATTTTAAATTGTTTGGTAGATTTGAAGGATTATCAATAGAGCTTCCACAGAAGGATGCAAATATTCAGAGATGAGTACTAATGAAAGACCAAACGCAATTTTCTCAGACATCATACAAATAATTTGAGTCAAGATCAGGAACTTCACCTTTGGATTTGAGGGAACTATATATGAGATGGGTTCAAACATATTTCATTCAGCACCAAAGTTAATGCCCTAGTGTCTATCAATCTTTGGCTAGATCTCACCCCACTCCCTAAAAATAATTTGCTTGAGACAGATTCAATTGGGAAAAAAGTGTACTACAGATCAGAAGTGGAGAGAAGCCAGATTTATCCTTGCTTTTTGATTTTTCCTTTGTCTTTGTTTTGAGTTTCATTTTCAAAACAGAATTCAACTCTTCTTGTTGTGAAATTGGAAATATTCAACATATCTTCCAGTGCAAAAATACAAAAACCTCAAAATTAGCAAAAACCTCACAGATCCCCATTCATCGATACCCTCTCAGCAATATTGATCTGCATTCATTTTATGGCAAAATGAACTGAGGTACTATAGAGTGGCATATAATAACTTGTAGGGCCCATTCCTTCCATTCTCCCATGAAAAAATGGGCAATTATGGAGGCTTGGAAATAGAAATCTGAGCAAAATAAGGATGCGTAAGTTATCATAGAGAGACAGCTTGGTGTAGTGGTTAAGGTCCCAGGCTGGGAGACCTTGAGTTCTAATTGCACTTTAGGCATGAGCATAGATGGATGACTTTGGGCCAGTCACTCTCTCTCAGCCCTGGGGAGGAGGCAATGGCAACCCACTTCTGAAATCTTGCTAAAAAAACTACATGGACCTGCAAGAGTCAAGACTAATTTGAAGGCACAAAAAAAAGTTACTACTCTATGTACTGCATGCAAACCAGCACACAAATAAGCATATTAATCAGCTACCCAAATTGGCAGTAACTATCCCACCCAAAGACACAAAGGATATTTTTATTCTCAGGGAATATTTCTAACAGAATATGTAACAAAAACTACTTTTAACCAGACAGATTTTTCCTTCATGGATCCAATGGCACCACAGCCAGTCAGGAAAGTCCTTAGTTAAGGGCAGGGGGAGTGTGGTCGTAGAGCTGCTTTTAGCACTTAGATTCCTTTTCATTTACTGTACTAAGATAACATTTCCCCTTCCCACCACACTCTTTATTCTATTTCTGTGTATATACATTTCTCCAACACTAGCACCTAACAAATTTCCACTGTTAATACTGCAGAACAGACAGACCTTTCTACGACTATAGCAAGGAAGAATACAGTAGATGATGGATGGATGGTCTGATGGAAGGATAACTGAACAGACAGTCATCTTCTTCTCTAAAACATCAACAAACAATTATACTTCATGTCCACTTGCAAAGGGAGAAGGCAAGTCTAAACATCCTTTATAAGTCTTGCAACAGATTTAATTTTTAGATGATTTAAAATCTGGACACAAATTTCTATATATAATCACTCTGAAATAAATCCTACTGAATCCAATGTGTAGTATCCTTCATAAACATACTTTGGGATTCTGTCTTCTTTTAATTTTAATTTGATTTGTTTCACTGCTACCTGCTTTGATTCTTCTGAATCAATGATGGTTTATGCACACCATAAACTAGGAGCAGAGTATTCAGGTATTCCAAAAGTTATTGACTACTGCAATCATCATCCATGATTATACAAATGCTCTACATAGCTAGAAGCTTTTGAGCAGGTTTAAACCTGATATTACTGTATATTGTAACTAAACTAGACATTTAGTTGTGATGTCTTAAACTGGATGGACATTGAAGGTCTTCCTTTCAAGTTATGTGCAGCATAAAATCCCATCCTGTGATAGACCTTGCTTTGGAAATACTCTATTCAATCTTTTTTCAGGATTGTAATAGCACTTTCACATATGAGATACTGTAATGCTTTAATAGACATTTCAGGAATATTCCCAACTAATGTGGTTACCTTATAATGAACCCCTTACTCTGAGAACATTAAATAATGTATCTGTAACATCCACATACAAATGGAGTTTATCAAAGCCCTTCAAGGTCAAGGCAACAGTACAGTAGCTACTGAAACATACAGTACACAAGTGGGGAAGTTATGTAGACTACAAATAGGGCATAAACAATAAATGTTATGATTTTATCAAAAATGAAATCTATCCATGATGGTACAAATAGGAAGAAGGTACATTCTAGCTGTCTTCTCTTTTCCTTGGCAGCCACAGTGGTGCATTGTAGGAGAACAGTATGGATCCTTGAGACTAGCCTGTAGGATTGTCTCTCCCACTAAATTCTGGTAAAGGTTTCAAGTGGAAAATGTCTCACCAAAGTCTGCAGCCTAGTATAGCCCTCTAGAATATGAGCAACTGCTCAGATATGACATAAGGACAGAGGGAGGGAGAGACAGATTTCAGGCTGAAGACCATGTGGTGCTTCAGATCACCCACCTCTGCAAAACATTAATAAGAACAGCTTGGCAGCAGAACATGTTTCCAATGAAAAGAATGCCCTAATCCAATGTGTGAATTAAACTATCTTGTACAAAAGGCAAAAGGAATTATTTTTTCAACTGTTGGAGTTTTCTGAGGTTGGTTTCTGGGTTGCACACATTTCATTACAAAGCAGGAATTTGGGAAATGTGAGGAGTTTATCACTGCATGGACCCATCTATTAGTCATTATCCTGGTGTGGAGGGACACAGATTAATATTAACTGCTTTGCAATTTCTATATTGTTTTTTTTCTCCTTGTTTGAGTGAATCAAAACTAACTCATGAAACAGCTGTACAGTTAGATCTGAAAACGAAAACTTTTAGGTATCAGGAGGCAATTATAGTATCCCCTGAGCTTCAAAGAACAAGCAATGATGAAAATGTATAAAAAATGGAGGGCAATTATTGATAATGTTGCTTAATGGAAGATTCTGGATTTTTTTTTTTTACTGTATTCATAGAAGAATTTTAATCATAAAACCAAAATTTTATTTTCTTCTTTCCTTCTTGTCTCCTTCCCTCCCTTCCTTCCTTGAAAATTGCCTGGAAATGTCTAAGTTGATGAATTACTTATTAGATTCTGAATTGCTTCGGTTTTCTATGAAGTAGTATACAACATTTTCAGTCATCATTAAGAATGTCATTCATCCTTATTTTAATATTCAGCATCTAGTTTACAATTGAATTGGTGTTTAACATGTTGACACTGTTCCTCCGATTTCTAAAACAGGAAGTTTTCCCCAATCTCCTGCCTCTTAAATGTGCTGGAGTACAAATAATAGTTTATGGGGAAATCCATCGTTTTTTGTAAATTGTAATCCAACGTTTCCAAAGGGGATCATTTAGCGTCTGAGTGTTCTAAAGCATTTTCAGTTATTAACTGATTTATAAGAAAGTTAAATCCATCTGCAACTGGAAAGAACAAACACAAATCTATGGTAGCATATAATTGATGAGTATTACTTTTAAAAATTGTTTGAATTTGCTAGAAATCAAAAAACTGCCCAACTTGAATAAACCCACTCTTCTGATACTGCATGTATACATACTATCATATATTGGCTTACTAAGCCAAAATATTGACAAGCTTTTGCCACAGGAAGGATAATTTCTTCCTTCTCCTTTTCTTGGCAAGGAACTACTGTATTATTGCAAGGTTTGAAACGTAAGGCATGGTTTGCAGTTGAATTAAAATCCTAGTTTGTTCTAAATTTGGAACTATAGAACAATCACTGTTCAATACATTGGGAAAATATGATTAATTGGAGTTCAGAATGAACTCTTTTATTTATTTTCTCTTATATTAACATTTTTATCAGAGATTCATGGTGGTGCTCAAATAAAATCACAACATATTACAATGATGCAATAGGTCAACAGAATAAATTAGTTTTGATTTATTATAAAAAGGATGTATCATGCATGTATCAAAGACAGAATTAAAGCTAATCTAATGACCAGATGTCAAATTCCAAATGTCCTTCAGAATACTTTGGTTTTCAAGGCCTTCCTGAAGTTTAGAAATGAAGGTGCTGTCCAGAACTCCACCAGGTTATTGCAAAGGATGGGTGATCTCACAGAAAACATTCTCACTGTTCCCCAGATTTTCCATGGGAGAGGAATGCAGCATATCCACTCAAAATAAATATGATGTATGGGTAGGATCTATCTGAAATGGATAATTCTGTAGATATTCAGATGTCAAGCCATGTAAAGTTTCATACATTAATATCAGCATTTTGAATATCTGGAAGCCTACTGACAGTCCATTTCATGCCCACAATATAGATGTTATACGGGAATGGCACTTCTCACCCATTGGTAAGGATTTATATTAACTGCAGTTTCTCAGTCATCTTAAGCAATAAATTTAACAGTGATCTTCAAGGGATGTATTCAAGATTGGGATGATAATCATAATTCTGAGTCTAATCAAAATAATTATCCCAACAGTAGTAAATCATGGAAATAAAAGGTCGAGGCAAGAGACATTTGTTTGAGAGATTCAGAAACGTAAATAACGAAGAACCTTTTTCATAGTCAATATTCCATATATCCCATTTCTCAAATGTAGAGCATTATTAAAGTAATCATCACAATCATTTATCATTATTTTTAAAATGTCCAAGTAGCTCCTAATAAAATTAAATCCATATAAATATGTATTTTCAATAACATATTTAACAAGTTGTTTTCCAAATTGCTGAAAAATATCGATAGATACCTTTGAAGGTCAGGTATAAGATTCGTTCTTGCTTGGGAGGGCTGCATGTTTATTAATTTTACCCCTTACTGTATTGCCTAAGCAAGACTTCCTTCTCTTTTTTTATAAAATGTTTATTACTTTTCAACAAAATAAAATACAACGAACATACAATAAAAATAAAACTACAAAAATAACAAAAAAAAATAATGTCACAAATGTGTGGGTAAAGATTTCTCTCCCAGAAATCTTCCCCAGTCACCCAGGAAGAAGTTGTCTGGAGGTTTAGTCATTTCAACTGGATTTCTTTTCTTTTTGTCATAGAAACATTATGCTGCTCATCCAAACAGCTTTTTCAGCCTAAGAAAAATGTTGGTCAGGGAACTCCATTTATGTCTTCCAAAGTGGACTCGTTCCTCCCTTAAGCTGAATACAACAGACACATATGTGAACAAACCTTGCAACACAGAGTTATTTGTAAGAGGGAAATATCCAGATTATTTTTAATAGGAGTTAAAAGAGGTGGGTATTGAGGAAATTTTAGCTGTTTTAGATGAGGATCTGGATACATATAGATATTTCTCCTTCCTCTTCCATTCTTAATTCTTAAATTGAGATTATCCATTTGGCTTCATCGTAGCTCTTGCCCAACATGATAAATCATGTTAAGCTGTTAAGCACTGGAAAACAGAAATCCATTATTGCAATATTAACAAAACCTGCTTTTCAAAAATGTATTTCTCATTATCTCTCAAAGTTTACCAAAAATCAAGTATTTCATAGTGCACTACTGCTGTACTGTAGATGAAATCCATATGGGATTAATGTGTGTAATAATGATGACTCAGTCTAATGACTAAAGATTGTGGTCTTTTGTTATTAAAAAAATATCAAAATGTTGCCTGGAAATTGAATCACTGGAATATAGAAATGTAATTGAGGTAGATTCCCAAAATTTAGATCCAGTATTTGAGGGCAAATTGAGGCTTATAAGAAAAATCCAATGCACAAGCTGAGGAATCATAGTGTCCTCTGGAAAACTGCAACCAGCAATATAAGGTGGTAGTAATAGACTGAAGAACCTGGAGGTTACCATGTTACCCACTCCTGTGCAGAAAGCAGTAAGATTGGCTGTAGACTCTTTTTTTAGCACAGGTAGTCCTCAACTTACACCAAGTCACTTAGTGACCATTCAAAGTTATGACGGACCCCCCAAAAGCTACTTATAATACAATTTAAATGTTATGACAGCCATAAGTCTCCCTCCCAGGTCATATGATGAATTTTTTTTTTAATGGCGGACTTAGCGGGTGTGGAGCACGGAGCTCTGACCATCCCCCGGGGAAGATTGAGGGGCCAGCTTTATCCTCTTTTTCCTCCTCCTCCCCGCTGTGTGATTTTTTTGGTGCAGACGTCGGCTCCAACTCTCGTCGGCGAGAGTTGTATTTGCACGGCCGGCGGCGGCAGCGGGAGAGCTTCTTTCCATCAGAAGTGCTGACGCATCGGAGGCCTCGCGAGGGGCTTCGAGGCCCGGTTACAGCAGCGGCGGTTTTGGCCTGGTTGTTCTTTGCGGCAAGTCCGGGGAGCAGCAGGGCCTGTGAGACAACGCCAGCAGCTGGGGCTCGGGTGAGAGCCAGCAGGGCCAGTGGAGCCAGGAGTTCGGTGCAGCAGCAGAACAACGGCGGCTGCGGGGCTGCATCTCTGACTGTGCTCGGGCCCGGTCTCGGAGGACGTGGCGGCCTGGAGCGAGCTGGGGCCGTGAGCCATTGCTCGGTTGGGAGCAGCTGTTCGGCGGCCGGACCTTTGGGTTCGGTTTGGAGCGGTTGGTCTCGGCCTGCGATGGTGGCGGCCCAGATTGCCGACCCAGCACCTCTGAGTGTCGTGGCCTCTGAGAACTCTGAGAACTCTCTCCATGGCCCCCGGAACTCTGTGGCCCGACGAAACGGATGATCGCGAGGCTTGAGCGACATGGCCGATGCGGACAGAGGAGGACAATCGGACAATTTGGACGCTTTGTTTGGACTGGGCTGGCTGGCCCAGCCTTATAAGAGGAACTGCTGGCCGAGGGTTGCTTCTGTGCTGACCCCTGGGTGTGAGCTGGGGCCAGCTGGGTGGTTGGGTAGACGGGTGCCCTTGTCCAGAGTGAGAGCTGGGCGAAGGGTGTGGATGGGTGTCCTCCCTCTGGTCTTCGGTGTGTGAGTTGGTCTAGGGGAGGGCAGTGTGTGGTTGAGGGAGGGTGTGAGGCAGGGGCCCTTGTACTGAGAGCTTGCTATAGTGCCGGAGCCCTCTGCAATTGCCCCTCCCTGGTTGTTTGGGAGCGAGTGTTTTTGTTTGGTTGTTGGGGGGATGCAGAGCCCATGCCCGG
>JANHZU010008158.1:13677-25126 GCA_032468055.1 Acrochordus granulatus
GTTTGATCTCCTTGCCATCCAAGGGACCCTCAAGAGTCTTCTCCAGCACCACAATTCAAAGGCATCAGTTCTTCGATACTCAGCCTTCCTTATGGTAAAGGGCTGTTCACATTTCAAAAATTATTTGACAGTTGTTAGATCAGGGTTTCTTGACCTGGGGTCCATGAACCCCTAAGTAGTCCACAGATGGGTATCAGAGTGTCTGTGAGGGTCAGATAAAACAATAACATTTACATTCACTATATAGCCCTCCTCCTTGGAGAGGGTCCATAGCTTTCATCAGATTCTTATAGGGGTCTGTGACTCAAGAAAGGCTAAGAACTGCTGTATTTGTACAAACACAGCATTTTTCTGTTCATTAAAGCAATATTTTCTTTTTAAGCTGGAAAAATAAGGTTTAGTTGCTTTAAGAATCTTATTAACTTCACACTTTCTCAGATTCTTGCAGTGGCTGCTTTCTTTAGTGAATAGCACAGAAGTGCTATATTTATGCACATTCCAAAGCATTTCCTCTGAAGCAAATATATTTCTCTTAAATGGGAATTTTAATCTCAGGATCCCTTTTTTCATTCCCAGTTTAGTAAAAGATTTTTTATTAATAAAACCATTGAACTCTAAGATACAAGCTTAAATTGATATTAATCTAACACAACATTGTATAAACACCTTAGTTGCTACATAAATAGCATATCGCTACCTGTCTTGCACAAAAGAAGAGAAATTAAGAATTGCTCTACACAAGATACAGAAAACAAGTTTCTATCCATTATTTATTATTTTATTCTAAATGTTTTATATCCTGTCTTTATGGGTTTTTTTTAAATAAACAACTCAAGGTGGCTCACATATCTATTTCCTTTATTTTTCTCACAGCAAATAAAGGTGAAGTGAGTTAGGCTGAGAGAGTTACCAGTCCAAAATCATTCAGCTGGCTTTCATAGGTAGGACAGGACTAGAACTCACAGCATCCTGGTTTCTAGCCTGATGCTTTAACCACTAGACCAAACTTGCAAATATTTTGATAATTTCTACCAAGAATTTGAAAGTCAAAGTTGGAGTTGATGTGATGGATGTAGGTTTGGGCAAACTTTGGAAGACAGTGAAGGACAGGAAGATCTGGCGTGCTCTGGTCCATGGCATCATAAAGGGTTGAACACAACTTAGCAACTGAACAACAACAACACAGTGATAAGAACTTTGGCTAAATTCAGATGAATTTGCAGTCTGTCATTCTGTGGCCTGCTTTTAAATTATTTATCTTCCATCTAGGTTATGATTCCATCTTTTCAGTTTTTTGTACAATGTGCCTTACTATTGTGAACCAAACAAATCTGTAAATCAGTTAATAAACGATTGCAGACTGAGCAAGCTGTGGTTTGTGCACATATACCTGAGCAAGTAGGCTGATGTAAGAAAGGATTTATGGGATGCAAGGATAAGCTTTTGAATGTTCTCTTGGGGCTCATTCATTTAGGACTAAACTATACTTCTTGTTCTAATTGCAATTGAAAAAGTTTGAAAATGAGGTTGGAAACTAAGATCTTGTAAGAGCTCTATTCCTTACTTATTTAATTCCAGCTGAAAAGCTTGATAATCTTTATAAACCATAGAGTAAATGAGTTTGTATTATATGCTACTCAAGAACTTGGTTTATATCTCAAGATGTGTTTGGTTCATATTCTTGTCTAAAGTATGTCAGAGTACTACTTTTCCTTCTGGTAAAGTGATACTTTGGAGTTCTTGGTGCTTGGTAGTTTTGAAGATGTTCTATTACCTAAATTAGTAATATCAGTGTTCCATATCCTTAACTTTGTGCAGACCTTTTACCTTGAATGCATTTTATTGGCTATGGAACATTTTTCAACTTTTCTTCCATGTAACTGTTTTTGCTTTTAGTGCTGTTATTAAAAATGTTGGACCTTGCCTATAGTCAGAACATCTTTAAATGAAAATTATCAGTGATGGAGAGTTTTAATGGTGGAAAATAGAGTTGTGTGGATAATTATGAGTTTTGTTTCCCTGTTGGTAGCAGACATTACATTTTCTGGCTTGCTTGATTTTTTTCTTGAAGGTTTTTTTTTTAAATGAATGTGGTTCAGTATTAGTGACACACACTGTTGACAGGCTGTATCTGCCCTTTTTCCAACACTGTTTTTTGATGGTTCTTCTAAAACAGCAGCATCCTATAACAGTATTTTCCAATGTGGATTGGTAAGGCTTGGGTCTGAGTATGCCTAAATTATTCATTACTTTGTTTATTGTGAGAGTTAATGGGCATTTGCTTTCATTTCATGCTTTTATTCATTCCTTTGTTTCCCCATGGTTGTTGCAACCAGGATGTTTATTTAATGTTCTGGCATGTTCCCAAAATGTCTTTTTAAATGTTTTATCCTTTTGGGGAGTGGAGTGGGTTTACTGTTCTAAAAAAGGTAGGTGCATGGGATGTTTATAATATAAACAATCACAGACTCATGCAATAAAAGAATCAGGAAACAAATACTGTTCTGCAGTAATTCATTTTCCCCCTTTTTATATCATCTTGATTATTTTTGAAAGGTTCTATCTTTATACAAATGCATTAACAGATGGCAAGTAGCCCTTGGAGAATGTGCAGAGGAAGACCAAAATCTCCATGATGTCTGACAAATCTGTCCTGATATAAATTTCCTTTTTAGTCTTAAAGGTGGTAAGCATGTTACCATGGGCATGTTGGCAAAGGCCATATAATAAGTGGAAAAAAATCCACAAAGGAAGCTAGCTGACCAGGAAGTATGAGAAATCCTTGATAAGAAGCCAAGAGGCTAGCAGTACAAACACATAGACACACACTGATCTTTAGGAAATGTTGGGGATTGGGGAAGATCCACAGATCAGAAAAGAGTCCCTTGTAAGATTTGGAGGTGAATGTATAGAGAACAGAGTGCTTGAAAACTAGCAAGAGTCTGTAGAAAAAGTTGAAAGTGGCAAGTTTTACCAGAATAAAAGAGAGTCCCTTGGAGTGAGTTGATGGAACTCAGGGAAAGGAAGTTTCTTTCAAACAGCTGGATAAAGCCAAGAATGAAGAAAGAATAGGAGCCAAGTAAGGAAAAATTTCCCTAAGATAGATTGGTTAGGGTCAGTGGGTTAAGAAGGGAGACCCTAGGAATTAGTGGAATCCAATAAATCAGGAGAGTCTCTTTGAGAAGGTTGGAAGATGCCATCAATGACTGTTCTTAGTCCCATTCATTAATCCTTCAATTTTGCTGCAATTATTGCTGATTCAGCTGCTTCTCATACTATTGCTCTTCAAAGCTTCCATGGTAACCACTGTGAAGAAGTATTCTCATAAAAAGTATTTGCCCATCTAACAACCAGATGTAATGAACTGGGCAGTTGTTTCATTTGGCTCTTTCCAATGATAGAATTGACTAATAATGTTTGCTGGAAGCAAAGAGAAGTGGTCTTCTCCATGAGCTTAAATCACCCATCCTCAGCTTTCCAATTATGCTACTTCTCCTCATCCCCAGTCAGCAATGGCAGTGGTAATGCAAATCATCTGGAGAACAACAACATGCAGAGAACTCCCTTAATTGTTCGGCTGCAAAACCAAATATATCCTTCCTCTTCCACTCCCACATATTCCTAGTTGCTGTGACTGAGAATATAAATAGGCAGTACAGTATGATTAGTAGAATACCATTCAACCTGCCTGCTTATCCAAAATCACATTACATTGAAATTGTGGCGATACAAGATGAAGAAAGTATTCATGTGGAATATATGCAGTATGAAGGAGATTAAGGTCCCTAAATTTAGGTGGATCCTGCTGATGTACAATTTGTTTGACCCACTGCTCATGTTTAATTTAAAAAAATGTGCAAATAAGGAAGAACTCCTGCTCAGCAAAGAGGACATGTGAGAGAATCCACTAAGAAGTGTGCATAATTAAAACCAAAAAAGTGGTCTTATAGTGATATAGATTTTTGCTTCACATTCTTCACTGTTGGCTTCAGATAGGAGTCAGTGTTGTCCCATGTTGCTCTGGTTTGAATCTCAGAGCCTTCTGGATGTGGAGATACATGCTCAGAAGGGAACAACATTTATTGACAACTATGTTCTCGAAGAGCTAAGAGAAAAGCATTTGCATATAGGTTTACTAACATTGCTTTACGTTTTGCCATCATGGGCCCAGCAGGTGCTGGTAATTGAGATTAGCCTAGACTTCCATTAAACCATGGAATTGCAGAGAAAGGAAGACAGATTGTCTCTTCTCTAGCTGAATGCTGGGGGTTGTTTAAGCTTTATAATTCTCAGGTGAAAGTGCAGGAGAATCAGAACAAGTCTATTGCTCCAGCTCTGAGCCATGCTGGTGATGGTGGCTGATTTAAACATTGGGCAGAATTCCCCTTCTCAAGATCAACTGTAGGTCTGCAGAATGGACTTTGTGTTCCCCTGCAGTGCTACAAGTGTAACATTATGTCAGGGTCATTCTCGAGGAGAAGATGGATTCTTGTCAATAAGATATTCTTAGCTATATAGGTATCTGGATCATGCACCTACTGTAATTGTTTTCTAAAGTTCATACTATGTGAGATCAAAAGCCCAAAAGACATTAGTTTGCTTTATTTTAAGCATGATTCATAATTTTATCTTAAATACATTTTTTCTAGAAAGTTATTGACTTTATAATTATGTATTTTTCAGATTCCAAGATTGCCGAGGCTTTAATTCTTTTTAAATATTTTTCTTAAAAAGATTCTCTTAAGGAGTGGAAGTCCTTTTCCTCCTCCTGTTCTGCAGGCTGTATACCTGAGCAGGTGTCATGGATGATTAGTGGTTAAGGCATTAGACTAGAAACTGGGACAATGTGAGTTTTAGTTCTGTCTTAGCCATGAAAGCTAGCTGGGTGACCTTGGGCCAGCCATTTTCTCTCAGCCCAACTTACCTTACAGGATTGTTGTTGTGGAGAAAACAGGAGGAGGAAGAACTATTGTGTGTGTTTGCTGCCTTAGGTTTATAGAAATAATAAAAGTGGAATTGTAAATTTAATGAGTTGGAAACATTGGATTGTTGGTACTCTGTGGTTCAAATTAGCTGGCAGATGCAATAGGAACGGCTCAGATGAATGTGTATTCTGTTCCCTGGTGATAAGATTTAATTGTTCCTGAAAAGCTCATAAGGTTTTTAGTTTTCAGTATGATGCATAGGGGTTTTGCTTATGTATAGGAATGAGATTCTGCTGTATGCTTGAAGGGGGAAGCGTGGAACCAAAGGGCTTTTTCCAATACCCTTAAGCATATTTTCTTTTCAATTTACTGCAGCGTTACTTTGGGCTTGACATTCAAGAGCTGCATGCTAATTTTTAAGCCTCAACTAGAATTGATTTCCTTTATGAGTTCAATCTACTCTTTTTATTATGCCACTGTAAAAAGCAGAGGTTCATGTCCTGAATTGGGGAGAAATGTGCCGATCTGTATTTTAAAAGTCTTATTTGAAAAAAGGCCATACTAACTTTGGAGTTATGTTTTAAAATACTCTATAAAGATCTGATAGAAGATGCCTAGCTTGTGTTGCTTCTGCATCCAAGGACCCAAGCCACTTTCAGTCTATCATCTCTTGCTGTACTGTTGTCACGCATATGCTCAGAAAGGTAACAGAGCTGCTGCGTTGCTGTGGTGGCTTGGGCTTATCCGAAAGCAGACGTGAAACGATCTGTATAGGGATGAAACCTGTTGGCATTTCAGAGGAGCAGCTGGTGGCTTTGATTTGGTTAATTAACAATGATGATTCAGGTCTTGCAGACTGTGAAGGAGCTGGTATCGCCAGCCAGACGTAGATCAGACACTGCCAAGAAAGGTAGGAGAAGCCCCAAAAATCTCATAGTTAAGCATTCACCTAATTTGTTCTTGCCCAAGCCTTACCTTGCTACTGGGCGCTTGACTTCCTGCCTGGAGCTTATGCTGTCTTTATTTCAAGTTTGCATGCTGGATTCCATTGCTACAGTCTTGCTTTGAGCAATGATAAATTCAGATTAACAATAAAAGAGAATTTTAATCACTTCCAGAAACCAAAGATGGATGCTAAGGATGTTTAATAATATATAACTGCAAGGATCTTATTCTCTTTTCTCTTTTCCATTCCCTAGCTAAAGCTATCAGGGCAATTAATGAGAAGAGCAGATTTCTCTAAATACTTGAATATTGTGCGGGCAATTGTATGACTACAATACTATATTTAAATAAAGGACCAGTGTCTGTATTTCTTGGGAATAAGAATTGTAAAATTCCACTGTACATTTATTTTAAAAAACTGCAAAAAAGTATGTATTGAATCCCATGATACTACTTGCTTTGATATATTTTTTCAGTTTTGTTTCCATTTATTGAACTTATTACATTTGAGGTTTAAGTGAAAGTGTTATCCTTTTTAATGTATGTACTGTAATTGTTTTATAGATATATGGGTTTGAAGAAAAAAATTGAAGCCCTCAGAATTTTTTTTTAGAATTTCTTGCATTTTTTACCTTAGTAAAGGAATCAAAACTGTATTTTCTCACAAAGTAATTTGGTCACATAATTAAAATCAATATACCTCTTTCAAATAATCTTTTAAGTTAGCTGTTTCAGTGGAATTTATTTCTAATTAAGTATTACTAAATTTATATCATTAAACAGTTGTTTCTCTAGTTAAATCCATATGTAAGCAGCAGGCATTTTAAAATGAAAATGTTAAAGATCATTTTCTTGCTTTTTGGACAACTTGAAATGCCATAATGATGTGCGTTCTCTCTATTCATTTATTTATATTCTGTTGGAGCCATTCCTAACTTTGTTCTTGATATTAATATGCAGTTGTGTTTTTATATATGGGTTGAGAGCATTTGTCATTTGGGTGTATTGTCCATACTGTAATGGAACAAATATGGACTGATGCAAAAGTGAAAATATTGGCTGCAGAGAATTCTCCTTCCTTGCCTACCAGAATCAAAAGTAGTTTTTTTACTTAGTAAGAAAACATTTTAAGAATATTCCTAGTCTTTCTCTTCAGGACCTATCATCTATTTAGCCAGAATTCTGTCTGTAATATCAATAATTAAATTTTATGATTTTTGGTGGAAATAATTCTTTGATTTTATAAATATTTGTTATTGATGTAATCCAGCATTTATAAATCAGTAAGAGAGTTGTGCTTTGCCACTGAAACAAATTAGGTTTCTTACAGTAGATGGATCTTATGTGGAAGTCAGCTTGCTTGCACTCAGGGAGACTTGTATTTCAATCAAGGTAGACAGGTGAAATTATCAGCCTCTACCCTTTGGCTACATCATGCTCAATACCTAGTCATATTTCACAAGATAATTTATTTTGTAAAGCATTATGTAATATTTCCAAAGCAATGTCATGAAATATGAATTAAGCAGTGATAACTTCACTTGTACACACTGCACAGAGAGACATTGTTTTTCTCAGAGCTGTAATTGAATGTGACCTTGGGCAGCTGATATATGCCAAGACAATACTTTGTGATATAAGTCAGTCTAATTAACATTTTTAATAATTAAAAAAACATTGTAAATGGCTGGATGCTGAGTATTCCAGGACATTAAAATGAAAGGTTAATTTAATCAGAATAAAAAATGGCATGTTAACTTTATGATTTTCAGAAAGTTTCTGGCAAGTAGCCTTTATGTGTTCCCCCTTATATTGCTTATAAAAAAAAGCCTCATTATTTTTATTACGCTACATAAAAGTCTGGGCTCTTTAATAATCAACTTTGTGCATGTGAGTGTGTTTAAAAATAATTCCACCTGCTTTTTCTTGAGATAAATTAATGGCCAAATATAAAGCATCTTTAAAATTATTTTTTCAGCTTTCTACTTCTAAAATAAACTAGATTATCTACATCTCATTGTTGAATTGAATTTAGGGCTTGTTGTTGTGTTGGCTTCATGAGATGGGTTTGGGGCTTGCACCCAAAATTCCAGAGTTCATGGGAGTTTTTGGTTCAAGATTCCTCATTTGTATGCTGGACCACTCTTCGGTATCTGAGCAAGTTTCAAGTAGCTGCTGTTTGTAATAAAAGCAGTTAGGAGATGATCAACGACAGGATTACTTTCAGTTACACAAAGTGTTAGTTTGAGCTAAACCAGGAGTACACAGATTGCAAAATTATTTTTTTATTATTTATCAAATTTATTATCTGGCGAGCGACCTTCAATGAAGGGACTGATATTATTGCTTATAATTCTTTTAATTTTTTTCCAAGCAGTTCAGGAGAACTTTGTCCCTTATTTTGTGCCTGAAGAATCTAACTATAATACATAAACTCTTAGGCCATGATAGATATCATTCTTCTTTAAAGGTCTGCTTTCGCTTCCACAGTTCAATCCCGAGCTACAAATATTCTATCAGTAAAATTCTTGTCTATCACGTGTAAGCTAATAAAGAATTGGACTTTGTTGGATCTCATTTGTTGCCTCTGGAACCTTGGCCTGACAAAACCACATTGAACATTTCTAATGTGCAGTATGTGTGTCTGGCAAGATCTGATCATCTTGTCCATCCTCTGATCTTTTAAAGACCATTAGTGGACCAGCACTAGAAAACATGAAGACCTAGTGTAGCTTTTTCATGTTACTATGCTCTGGTCTTCAGATTGGCACGAATATCTCCACATGCCACCTGAGGTGAGAGACCTTGTTGGAGTTGCCATGTATTTAGAACTTCTGTACTTGATCTGTTCTGCCAGTTTTTCAGCAATTGCTGATATAGTGTAGCTTTTTCAAGGGTTTAAAATAATCTGTGATGTAAAATAATGTTTAAACTATGTTCTGTGTTTAAAGCCAAGACTTGCACATATGCAGTTGTGTATTTGTTTAGGGAGTGTATATGCCTATGTAAGTGTTATGTCAGTAATATATTAAATATTCACACGTGTACATAGATACCTAGCCTCTGATCAACTGAGTTGATAGTATTCCTATACATGTATTTGGTAATGATGTAGCTTAGTTCAAGTGTGTAGCTGGCAATATTGAAGAAAAATTAGGGATTTTAATCTTCAAGTATAGCTGAATGCCCAGTCCTTCCAAACTCTGCTGTATGTTAGGGCATAATGCTGTTCCTTTTTTTCTGAATTGGTCTAATGAGTCAGAAACTAAGAAGAAAAAAGAGGAAAACTAGAAATTCAGAGCTGTAATGAAAATGAGGTAATGGCCATTGGTTTAAATCAGGCAGTGAAAATACTATATTGTCTTGCCTCTGATCTGTGATTAAAAATACTAGGCAATAAAAAAGGAAGCCCAATTTATTCGAGATACATTAAAACATTTCCTTTTGTTTTGATTTTTTATTTGATCCTTGTATTTTGTCTTCAGTAGGCCAAATAATTTTTAGTTGATCATAGAATTTTCAGTTGATTTATCATTTATGTTTAAATAAAATTGGCTTATGATCAGAATTTTTTTACAGCAACTCTTTTTTGAGATGTGGGAGCAACTATCTGAAAACTAGCAGTTTAATAAAATAAAAACTGTGGCTCATTATTAAAAAAAAGTCACCTTTATTTTTCTTTTCAGTCACATTACAGAACCAAAATAAGTTAAAATTAATTTATTTTCATCACTTTAATTTACCATTAAAAGATTAAATGTTTTAGTCCTAATCTTTTTAACACTTAAAGGGGTTCTGTGATATTTGGAAATATCGAAACATAGATAACTCATAACCCATCGGGTCATTGTTTCAGTGATATTTCTTTGCCTAAACAGAGTAACAGAATGATCATGAGCAGAAAAACAGAAGTGGGAGCAACTTCCGACTTCCTGTCAACTTCCCCATTGACTTTCCTTGGAAATCTCCCTTCCTCCCATCTTGATTTAGACTTCCTCCCAGCTTCCCAGTTGACTTGTGAGAAGCTGTCAAGGAGCATTGAAAATGATGATCACATGATTACAGCTGACTACAGTAGTGCAGTGCACTGAAGCTGAATCAGTGCACTAGTGCTGAAACAGCTACAAGTTTCCTAGGTTTCAGGATGGGGTTTTGGACATTCTCTAAACACATTATGTAAGCCCATTTGAGGTACCTTAGTTGCAAACCCTAACCCTAACCTTAGTTTTCAACAGCTCAGTTCATACTTCATGCTTAATTAAACTAAATACATCAAGTGATAGCTTTTGGAAAAGCTACAGTGCGTTTTAAGATGTTTCGCTATAATGGGATCAGTTGTGGCTTTTTTCAGCTATTTTATTCTATTTTTGTGCAGTCATAAGTGTGTGTATACATGCTGTCCTCACAATAACACTGATTTTTACAGAACCCCCATCAATACAACATTTTAATTTCAAGTTTGACCACCCTCCAAAAGTCTATTGTATGTCTGGACAATTGTTCTAATTTATATATTTGGGTCAATTTACATCAGCTATGATGGTAAATTATATCACTTCAACTTTAATGGACACTCAGCTTTAATGGACATCCCTCTCCACATCTTCTGTAGAATTATGGTTTTACTTGTACTTCAGCTGTCCAGAAAATAGAGCCTTTTGAATTTAGCTAATAAGCATCATGACACAATGACTTAAAAGATAGAGTCAGCCTAAGGCACTTATGTCTCCTGCTGACCTTAGAAAGTATTGGATGCTTTTCAGATAGTACCTATTTGTGGTATGATTTTATTAAGCATGCAACTGAAGGGTAATATGAACTGTTAGCTAATTCTAATTAGAGGTCAACATAAATGACAACAGATTTAGTTTTTGCCTTAGCTTCATACATTATTTTTTGAATATGTTGCTAGAAGACTGCTCAGAGGTCGAATGCAGATCTTGATTTGGAAATTGGGTGGGATAGTACTTTGGGTCTAAATCGCTTCTTCCCTTTCAGAACAGATGCTAAAAAGTTTCTATCTTTGTGCCAAGGAGGGCGTGAACAAGGAGGCTGAACTCAGAGAGTATTCTTCCAGATTACAGGAAGTAAAGAGCCTTCTCTATGCTGCATTGGTGAAATTTCACCTTGAATTCTAGGTCCATCTCCAGAATTTTAAAAAGACTCAAACATAAGGAGTCAAATCAGAAGGAAGCAAAACTAGGATGATTAGGACATTGGAAATGTAATCCTACAAGGAGAGACCTAAACAGCTGATAGTTTTTAACATAAGCTAAGGAAAACATGGGTTTTTTTGTTATATTTTAAAAACAATCACATAAAAGAAGGTGCAAGATTTCCTATTTGTTATTACAGAGGGAAGGACCCAGAATAAGGATCTTAATTCAGATTTGAATTAAACTTGAAGGCAAACTTTCCATGGTAGGAACAGATTGACAGCATAACCCAGGATGGTCCAACCTTGGCAACCTTAAGATGTGTGGACTTTAACTCCTAGAATTCCTTCAACTCCTAGAAGTCCACACATCTTAAAGTTGTCAAGGGTGGACACCTCTGGTCTAATCAGTTACTGAGAGAGA
>JANHZU010008158.1:34290-52362 GCA_032468055.1 Acrochordus granulatus
GTAAATTAAATTAATATTGGAAGATATTAACTTTTTCAGAAGTCTGGCATTAAATTCAGAGGGATCCTTTTTTCTTTCTTTTTTTAGAACATTTATAAAAGCATTGATGCTCTTGGAGTTTATCCACTACGGAATTCAGTAAGATACTTAGTATGAACAGATTATTTCATTTTTAGAAGGGTTGATTCTGATTCTGCAACAGTTTGTACTAAAACTTGTAATCCTGAGGCTCCTGAGGATTAGTCCATATATTTCCTGAGAAATAGTCCATGTATTTTGCTTTATGATTTCTCTCCTGGATAATAAATAGCCATTCCATTTATTACCAGATTGCTAAAACACATACCAAAACACGTTACCTAGTCTTCTAAACATAAATATAATGCTAAAATTGCATAGGTCAGAGAAGCAAGATATAGGAATTAAACTGTTGTTTGTAGAGTTCAAAATAAATGCATGCAATGAATGCTGCCCATTGTTTTAAAAAATATTTTAAAATGACAGCTTGATCACAGGTGATCAGGGTTGACTTTCATTTGTATAAATCTAAATGAGGAAGTGATACCTGATTACTTCATAAGGAGCAAAGTATTTGCTTGGCAAAACAACCAGTTTCTAGCATGGGCGGGTTCGGGCCACACCTGTTTTTAAAGTGTGGTTAAAATGGAAACAGCAAAGAATGACTTAATCTCCATTGGATGGGTGGGGGGAATAGATTAAACATTTGATTCACAAGCCAAACTAGTCTAGAAACACTAATAATGTTTATATCATACTGGGGGTATTGATTTTGTCTTTTATCAATATAGGAGCATAATCCAAGCCAGGAGTGTCTGCAAGATGTGATGACAAATATGTGATCAAAGCTGCACCTGTTCTTATGTGCAATCCAAACACTGCGTTGGAACTCCTGAATCTCTTTCTGAATGTCCTATATCTTTCTCCTTCTTTTGGGTTTCAAGAGCAACTCTGACATCATAGAATTACCTTATGAGAATTATATATAAATATTTATTTGTGCTTATATTGGTGGAGTATAGGATACTGTTTTGTGATTTTTGCCTTTCATTAATAATTTCTCATCATTATGAAACAGCTTGGCAAGTGGAATTACCTACTGGGCCTTGCCTGGCTTTGAAAAGCTAAGCGTGGTTGGGTTTTGTTAGTACTTGATGAAAAACTATCAGAAATCTCAGGTCTTTAGCTGGAAAGAAAAAGAAAGAGAAAGAAAGAAAGAACATCATGCTCTCTATTTTATACTTACTATAGAGCATAGGTGTAAATCATGACCATGAAACACTTTGTTTCTTTGAAGTCCTGGTATCTGGGCTACTTTATTGACAGAGCCAAAAAGAACGGGGTATTGACACACTTTTGATAGCCTGTTATGACTCAATAGCAAGATTCTCACAGAGACTTCTTTAATCACTGTATTGAAAAGGAAGAGATAGCATAATGTCAATATAAATCTCAGCAACTAAATTCTGTTATTTTTAGAGACTGTTTAAATCTGAGTTTACTAAGGCAGATTTTTTTTTCATTTTTCTTGGTAACAGACTTCAGTGAAGAGGAGTTCTAGTTAACCATTTACCAGATGTGGGAGGGATCCCCAGATCTTTTGAACTTGGAGTGCTTTCAAAAATAGCTTCTTCTTTCCTAGGCTTAGAGAAGGCCTTTTCAGGCACTTCCACACAACAAATTTCACTGTAAAATTCTTATGTTCCACTGTTTCATCCTACAAGTAGCCAAAGTAATGCAAAAAACAAACTATGCCAGCATTGAGAGGTGAAGGGTGTACACTTTTAATAGTAAAATAAGCAGTTGTAGCTGGATAACCTTGTCCAGAACAGGATACATGCTGCTTTCTGTCACTGCAAACTGCAATAGTAGCAGTTCTTTGTAGCAGCAGCAGAGAACTAGTGACAAGAAGGGATCTCATTTTATACAGTATTGTAGAATCAGTGTAAAAAGCACCCACTTATTTTGTGTTTGAACATATATTCTTATATTTTAGGCCATTGTACATGCCATACTGCGACTTGCGTATTAAGATGAAGGCAAAGACTCTCCAGGAGTCATCAAAGAACTAAGGGAGGTTTACAGTCTGTTTTATATGATATGCTAAATAATATCATGCCTAAGTGGCAAATAAGTCAACTCTGGCTTGTCCCATGACCACTAAGAGCTTTCTTCTATTGATAGTTGCTGTCAAGCTAGGCTTTCCATGTTATGTGAACCAGAGATATTGGTTTTGCTTTCACTGAACCAAGTAAAGGGGAAAAAAACTAGTATGGTTTATTTTATATTTATTTCTCTGCTTGTTCCATCAAAAATGGAAAATAATTGTGCTTACTGGAAACATAAAGTTTGCATCTGGTGCTAGACCCTTGCTTTTTACTAAACCAACTTTGTATTAGTGCTCCTTATTCAGGGAAGCTTAGAAGCCAATCAGGGCAATGCATGCTGAGTGTTTTGGTGGCACAGCCTTATATTAATATTGTTAAATTGTTGTGGAGATTGCATATCTTTCTCACATCACTCTAATGCAGGATCTCCCAGGAAATCAGATGAAATTTGATTCTGTTGCTTTTTCCTTTCAGGCAGACCTACATCTTTATTTTCTTTTCTTCACATTCATAATTTGATTTTCTTGTCTCCTACCCCATCTTGCTTGATTGTCTCTACCCTATTTTTTTGCTTATTCTTTTATGTAAAAAATGTATTAAATGTAATTGTTTTACATTTTCCCAATTCAGCTTTCATATTCAGGTCATAAACTGTGGACTTAGCAGGGGTCTCTCATTATGATTTTCTATTTTATGCTCCTGTTTCACTTTTTAATGCAAGGCTCTTAAAATAATTTTACATGGTGCTTCCCAGTTTCTATTTGCACAGAAGTGTTGAGCTGATGTGATTAATCAACATTTCAGTGAGGTTCATGGCCAGAGATTTGAGTTTAAGGCTAGAAGTTGCAAGACAACACCCTAGCTCTCAAAGATATATCTTGGCAGTAAAGTGCCAGTGCTGATCTAGTGATTCTTCAGAATGTTTCTAGATCAGGTTTGGTTTGATATAGGCAAAATGCATTTCTTCTGAGGGATCTCTATAACTTTTATCTAATTAATTGCTGAGGAAGATAAAATCCTTTTTAAAGGATTGCTGGTCTTGAGTTTCCTATTTGTGGCAGTGATAGGACAAGCAATGGCATTCGGAAAATAGGAGAAGAAAGTGGCTTTTTTCTTTCACCATTATTCCAATCTCTTTTTGCCTCTCTTTCAAATAGTTAGGCATACTTTGGATTTCGGTGGCATATAAATTTAATAAATAAAAATACTTTCAAATACTCAGTTCTCTGGGTGTAATTTTATCAATCATATTATTTGCTTTTAAGTCTTAAATCCAGTGACTGTTAACATTCTTTTCTAAAAATGAATGAACTTCACAACATCCTGGATATATAAGCAGGAAAAAAAAAATGTTCCCAGTGAGTTGATCAAGTAAATGTGGGCTGGAGTAGGAAATTGCCATATGGTTTGATAGCATTAATACAGAAAATGATAATAGTCACATTTGTGTCTCAGCATGTTTGATTTAAGTTTTACTCTCCATATATTGGCAAAAAGATAAGGTGATATATTTCCTATCCTAAAATAAACCTTTGAATTTATTCATTTGATGATTGAAGAACATTTAGAGTAGATAGGAAGCTAAAGCAGCGTCAGTCCTGATTAATACTTGGATGGGAGAGTCACATGAGATTACCAAGGTTATTGTTTAGACAGGGTGGTTAAAAAATCCAGAAAAACGCTATGGCAAATCATTTCCATTAACATTGCCGAGAAAATCACATAGCTTCTCAAGAAAATCACACAACTTCCATCCCGGGAGCCAACTGCATATCATGGGAGTCTTTAACATCAGTAGCTCCTACTTCAACTGATTCATTTTTACACTGTCCAGTAATATGAGAAATAAACCATGATGGGGTTATCTGATCTGTGAATGATTGGTGAATGTCACCAAGCAAAGATCAAAAGTTATCTTGGAATAAATGAAATAAAGAAATCCCAGTGTTAGATAATATTGAGTGAGGAATTGTTTTAGCCATTTTATTAGTTACTAGCTGGATAAATGTAAACTTCTTTCATTGCCAGTATGAGAAGCAATCTATTGCAGAGTATGGGGGTTGTTTAACTACCAGAGTTTGAAGCTAATTAGGCCATATTTAATGGACCATAAAAGTATCTCAAAGAATACTAATGTGGTATGAAAGCAAGCAGGTACCACCTTCTACAATTGCTGTGGTGCAGTGTTGCCTCCTGTTTTTGAACACAACTGAAAGTCTGGATGCTTTTATGTTTAATGTGTTTTACATTTTTTTTTAAATGTAGAAATCAGGAGGCTCTTTAATTCATTTTCAAGTACTCTACCAAAGAGGCTTTCTGCTACTCTATTACTCAAGAGGCTTTCTTATAGGTGTGATCCCATGCCTTTTAGCTTAATTCTTACAAACACCAATCCTTAACATTTACTGTACTAAAAGGGAGTCACTAGTTACAACCCACAAGAATTTTAATACTGTGAAGCATTGTTGAATGGGGAATGTTTGGGTATTTCCAAGAGAGCTAGGACATGGTAATTCAGTTTTATAGCTTGTTTTTATTAAGCTTGTATGAAACAAGTATTTTCTGAAAGGGAACATTCTGTCCGTGTACATATTTAATAGTTTCAACTAAAATATTTTTTAGCCAAAGACAGTATCAGTTGATGTTCTGTTCTTACACTGCTGTCCTTGATGTGCTTCATCTCTTTGTTGTGAAACAGTTTACTGAAGATTTGTTTCTTCTGGACTGGAATGCTGGAAGTGTAGGCTGGTATGGGAAATACTTGCATGTCGCTCCCGTTTCACCAATGGCACCATTGTTTTAAAACTCTGTAGACAGTGAAGGGTGGCAACACTGGGCTCAGTGTTTTAAGGAATTTGAAATTCAAACACTGAGTTATTTGAAGATCTTGTTTTCAAGAAAAAGAAGAAATACGGGTTTCACTCTTTTTCCTTGGATTTTTCTACATGCATACCTGACAGAATGGACTTTATATGATGATTATTGTGCAGTGATCTGGAAACAGGATTTTGCTCAATGAGGACTAAAGCTGTGAATAGCATTCGGGGCCGCTCAAGTAAAGAAAACTTCAATGGTAAAATACAGTTTTAAATGCATGCTTTAGTGACTGATGCTTGGTACCATAAGTAAGCCAATGATAAAATAGCATTTTTGCTTCTTGTTTGTTTATTTCAACCGACTTCCTATAAAAATAGGAAAGTTGTTCAAACAACTTTAGTTACAAATGGTTATCAGTGTAGGATATCTTCTTTATATGTAGTTTTCTTGAATTGTACTTTTAAAAGAGGAACAGAGTTGGTTCTATATTTCTATAGAGCAATTTATATATTGACCCTTCTGTATAAAATGCTAAGCTCTGTGAGAAGAAAAAGCACAAGTACTATGTCAAGAATCTTCTATCATAAATATATTTTATTGAATTTTTATCTTATACTTTCTTTCCAATGGTGTTAAATGGAAGAACTATGTAATCAGCTGTTCGATAGCTGGATGATTTATTATTTTCTTTCTTATTAGAAAAGGGGAAAAATCCGATTAGCTTTATTGTACAAATTACTTCTCTACCCTTATGAAATGCTCAGTGTTAAATTGGCTGCCGTCAACCAAGACTTTTCATGGATATGCTTGCTAAGTCTGAAATCTAATGTTAAATTCCAAATATTACAGAAAATCAGGTAATTTATGGATAATAATTCATTGAATAAATCATTTGTTCCATCCATTGTACCACATTTAGCATTGGTTTAACCTGCCAGGAACTATTTCTGTATTGGTATTGTTTTTGGGGATGGAGGAGGAGAAAATTACAGGGGATCTCCAAAACTCAAGATCTGCCCATTTCTTACCCTGAAAAGCACAGACAGTACCTGTGGGTGCTCATAAATTCCCATCCAACCCGTCTAGATTCAGATCTGCCTAGTTTCATAAATTATTGCATTATATTCCCAAAGAATTATATAACCCAAGGAATTTTAAGCCCTTGGTAGGAAGGCTTTGAAAATTGGGTTGCAAATAACAAAGATCTAATGATATGGTGGGAGCCAGTAGCTTAGGCATCTAAATTGTTTAAGTGGTTGATTGAGGAAACGAAGGAATTTCAGTATTGAGACATAAAATAAAAATGGATCCCTGGTTTCCTTACTGCTAGGTAATATCTGCAATCCCAGAGATTGAAGAAGACAGCAGGCCTTTTGCCAGCATTCCAGAACTGAAAATTTCATGCTAGTAATTTATGTTTTCTCATATCTTTAAACGGTTCTTCCTACACTTAAAGGTAGCAGTGGGTGGATTTGGCAGTTATAATCCACGTGTCAGTAGCCTCACTTTTCTTGATGGAGTGAAACTCTTGTGATGATTTTATGCATGTTGTTTCTGCCTGTAATCCTCAGTCATTAGGTATCATTTCTTTCTGTTAAATCCTGGTAAATTATTAAAAGATGCCAAAGGTTAATTATATTAGTTTCTGTCTCTTGTATTGCCTCATTGTTGAGTTCTGTGTTTTTTGCTCCTGCTCTGTGACTGGTTTTGCTATTTCTTCTCTATCCTTTTCAGACAGGTCTTACAACCGCAAAGAACACCATTCCCCTTATACCTAGGGCCTTGTAAATAGACTTGAGGTCCTAGCTGCTTATCATTACTGCAAGGTTTCTCTGTTCTTTCTCAAGGAAAAAATTCTCTGTATTATGTCATAGAGCCCTATGGAAGATTCCTAGTCAGAAATAGCACCATTCTGGGAGAAAAGATGTATTGGGCATTTCTGGCTACATCGTCTCTTCAGAAGTAACAAAGAACAGTTGCGGAAGACTTTTTGGGGCAAAAAGAATGGGGGCTACCCTTAATCTGTTCAATTTTCGCAAGATGGGTAAAAGTCCTCATTTTGTTAATAAGGTTAATTCACCTATCTTCTCTTTTATGACAATGGTAGTAGAAGTCGAGTGGAATGAAGATATTTTACTACAATTTACTGATTGTATTGTTTGATTCATGATCTAAGAATGTTAGTACATGATTTTTGATAAGAATTGTGTTGGATAAACACAACAGAATGATACCATCATAAACATAAGCATACGATACTTCTTCAAGGAGTCAAACAAGCTATGTTAAATACAGTAGCTGCAATACTCAAAGAAATGTGGCTTAGAAATAGGTACAGCTGCTTTTCCACTCTGTTCTCCAGTGACCACATAATTTGCTAAAGTTCAATGCAGAGTGCAGCTAAGGATGACAAACTCAACATGGGTGGTGATCTAAGGTGGTGATCTATTGGATTTACCATGTTTATAGTTTGCTGTGTGGGTTGACAGCATGATATAGCTATAATAGTGAATTGTTGAACCTTCAACTTGTTCTCTTCCCCTCTTTAGCAAAAAGGTTAAATCTATCACTGTTAACACTAATCATTTTTTATTATATAAGTATGTGGGATTTTATGTGAGATTATTAGATAGTGCAGGATATGTAGTGGCTATCAGGAACATTGTAGCACCTGTTTCTTTCTCTCTCTTCTCAGTAACATGGTAGATAAGTTTTGCAGGTTGAAAAATTGCCTGAACTTCTGATTATTACATAAGATTTCTAGTTGTTGTGTAATACATTCTTTGAAATTAGGGGTATGCCTAAGCCAAATCTAATATATTCTTAAACACTGGGATCCAGAATCACATTAGGCTAGTTCAGCTGGGAATTTTGAAAGTGATAGTTCCAAGAGATCTGCTTAATCACATGTTGAGAAAGATGGGCTGGTCAGTGCCTTGAAGCTCATAATGTGACTGACTTGATTTACACAGTGAAGTTACTAACAAAAGGACTGACAGTCTCTTCTGTCAAGTGCTCATTAGAATATCCTGGAGAAAGAGTGGGATGCAAATGTGAAGATGCTCATCAACTTTGTAAGATGTGCTGGACCAAATCCTAATTCCAACCTATAGTGATCTGCAAAATTCTATTATCATAAAGACTCTTTATTTCTATGTTGGCAAATTGAAAAGTTTTAGGGATTCAAGCTTGGCCCAGGGTCCTCTAATTTACCAGATTCCACAGTTTGTTGTTTTTTTCTCAAGGAGACAGTGGAATTGGAGAAATGTGATTTATCTTCTGATTAATATTCACTGTGTCTGATGTCTCTCTGTCTCTATTTCACTTCCCTGTTGATTCTGTTGGTGAGTCAGACCATTATTTCTGTCACTTGCTTTTATATGCCTCTTCTGCTTTTTTTTTTTGTTTGACCTAATGTCTTCTCTCACAGCGGGCAGTCTGTGATCATCAGGTGACCCTAATGATCCAGAGAGAAAACAATGTACCTTTATCTGTCTAAAAAATGTACTGATCTTCACAGTTTTTGAATCTGTTCTGATTTGTTTTTCAGCATTCAGGGGCAGTAAGTTCTCAGCATGGATAATAGATGTGTTTTGTTAACTACTTCAAGCTTGCCCAATTTGCAACTAGGAGAGAATTTAAAAATAGAACACATGCTGCTAAAAAGCTATGAGAGCTGTCAATTCTTATAGAAATAATAGGACTAGTGAAAATGAGACCCTTTCAAACTTTTTGCATTGTTGGAATTTTTGCCTCACTAGTTTGTCAGCCAAGGAATCTTTGTACCTTAGCCACAAAATGTTTTTTTGCATCACTGGACTCTGGGAAAATGATTTGCACTTTCAGAAGATTTCATAGGCCTGTTTGGTCTGGACATTGCTTGACAAAAATTCAAATGCTCTTCAGTGAATCAGACTTAACTTTGGAACCTCAAAGTATTAGAAAGGAGCATTGGTATTGACTGGTGTCTCCACCATTGCTACCCACAGAGGGTCTCAGTGTGAATTTCTCTAGGAACCAGAGATTTTAGCAATCTGACCAGTAAGCTGTAGCTCTAACCAGAGTCACTTCATATTATATCCTTCCATAAAATGCTCTATTTATTCCATATTTCATAGAAATGTATCATTGATAGTTTAATGGCACATTTGGTCCAAATAGCCTCTCCTAAATTGGACCCCTCCATCTGATTGGGAATTAGTTTTAGTTAAATGCTTTCTTAGAATTTAATAGTGTTGAGGTTACAAACCAGAGTCTGGAAAACTTGTGAGTGGGGAAGATAGCCAAAATAAAACATTCTGGTTTCTTGTGTTTTGCTCTGCCCCTTTCTTTGGCTAGGGCCAAACAAGATTACTGAATTAACCTATTTTCTGAGATTGCATGAGATGTGAACTAGCCAAACAGTATGGGTTCACAGAAAAGCTAATTTATCCTATGTGTCTGAATGAATTGTGTCTTGAGTCTGTTTAGTTTTAACTAAACAAGTTAAAACTAAAGTAACCTTAAAACCAGCCATTGTACAAATGCAACTGCAAGTTCTTTTAACTGAATTATTAAGCATGCTGTGTAAACCCAACCAATATCGTTAATAATAACATGTGGAATATTTCTCTAAAAAAATCTTTGAAATAGTTTTCTGTGCACAGTAATTCTCACACAGAAATTAGGATTAAGAAACTTTGTTATAAATTCTGTGCTGTTAATAGTAAAGACTTCAAATCCAGATTCTGTCCTATAAAAATGAAATCTTTAGAATAAATGATTCTGTTGCTGTTGATGATATATTATCTTTATATTTTATTAGAAGTGTTATTCAAACATTTTGCTTTACTGCTCAAACTCTTTAAACAGGACACATGTTATCACAGATTCTGAGTTTGGAAGAGCTAATTTGAACCAGCTTTACTAATTCAGTATGTTGAAAACATACTTTGCACCATAGTTTGCCAATATTAAAGTAGATGTACAAAAATATTGCAAAAGGCAGCAGGTAAAAAATTGTCAGTTTAAATGCCCATGCTTTTTGAAATCATTGATGTTTATAAGGAAAACGCACGTTAGAAGAAATAAGGGTAGCTCAGGGATGAACTGTGGGGTCCTTGGTGCTCTCTGAGCTTGATTGTTTTCTAGCAGATGTTTGGTAATGAAATGTCTGAAGAAAAACAGTCAAACTTAAGAGAGCACCCAAGACCCCAGAGTTTAGAATCCTTTTAGAAACTATCAGTGTTATGTTTATAAGGTAGAAACACTTCTTTTGTAATATATTTCTTTAAACACCAATCAAAAAAATAAATGTTGATAAAACCTGCCCATCTGTATCCATTTTCTCTTTTTTCTCAGGTTCTGATGTAGAACAGGATACTGCTATCAAACTTGCTCAAGAACGTGCTGAGATAGTTGCCAAGTATGACCGAGTAAGTTTATGTAATTCTTAAACAATTAGTAATGGGCTACTTCACTTTCTTGGACTGAGTAATGATTGGCTCAGATGATGAATAAATGCATTGCAACATTTGCTTCATTATCCCACTCTTAGCCAATCATTGTAGTATTCTCTGTTTTCCTAGAGAAAACAGAGTCTTGTATTAAAATGTTGTGCAAATACAAATTCTTGTATTAAAATGTTGTGCAAGGGAAGAGCAGGAGAGAGTGCAAAGATCCACTTCAATTCCAGATAAAAAATAGTCCCTATCTTATTTCGTAGTATTTTCTATATTGCAAGGGTTAGAAGGCCTAAGGAACATCTATTGATTCATTTATTTATTAAAACTATTTCCTTTTCATCTCTTAAGCACTATATTCCAAGTAGTTTATACAATGAAAAATATATTTGGATATGAGAAAATATGATTAAATGAATGAAACTGTCAGGCCCAATGAAATCCGAATGAATCCAGTTCTTCATTTGCTTACATCTAATAGACAGAATCTTATCAAACTAAAGTTATACATTTGTAAGCTACTGGATATATCCTGAGAGATTCTAGGATGTGAACTTCTTTCCCCCTCCTGCATCCAGCTCAGGACTGTGTGGTCTCTTGATCAGGATGTCTTTCGGGGAAAACGTTGAGTTGACAAATCCTCTCCTGCAGGTGTACATTTCATTACTAACTAACCATAAAGAGATGGAAGAAGGTGATAGTCATTCTGGAAGCCTGCTCAGCTAGGTTTTTCGTATTTCTTCCATTAAATGGATCCTAAAATACTCATACAGTAGCCAAGCAGTTAAGACACTGGGCTTATTGGCCGGAAAGTTGGCAGCCTGAGTTCAAGACCTAGGCGGCACATAATGGGATGAGCTCCTGTTACTTGCCCCAGCTCCTGCCAACCTAGCAGTTTGAAAGCATATAAAAATGCAAGTAGATTAATAGGTACCACCTAGATATTAATTAATCCTAGAAAGGTCATAACATTCTGTGTGCCTTGGCATATAGTCATGCCAGCCACATGATCACAAAAGTAACTTTGGACAATGCTGGCTCTTTGGCTAGGAAACGGAAATGAACACCACCTCCTAGAGTTAGACATTACTGGCAGAGGAAATCTTTACCTTTTTTAAAAATACTATTTAATATGATAGTAAACAAAGAGAAGATAAGAGATCCCATGAAGGTCCAAACAAATAATCTGTTTAAACAATATTTTCTTTCCAGTACTAATCAGGCAAATGGACTTAAAAGACATAAGCAGAATATTACACTAATTCTCTTGCTGTCTAGAAACATTGCCTTGCTATAGAGCTTCAATAATCCTGAACCTTGAGATTCCATGTTTCAACTCACAGCCATAATGTAGTAAAATTATTCCCACTTTGATTTATATTATACTGTAGTTGTTCCTTAATGTATCTTTTTTTAGCTGAACATGAGAGGGATAATTACTACTGGAGAAATGGGAGGAGCAGTTGGCACCAGAGTTGATTAAGAAAATTATAGTGCAGATACATTCTCGATTTGTTTGGAGCACATACCTCATCATGTGCTGTTGTTCAGAGAATACCTGTGCACATCCATAAGTGATTTGAATATGCATAGTTGTAGGCAGCTATAGGAAAGATACAGTATCCTATAGATTTCCTCCTTAAGCTTTTCTGTGTTGTCCCTCATAGAACAGTAAAAATAAGGAATTGCTTGTGAGATCCAGAGCAAGCCAGCAGCTATTGCTATGTACAAAAGCAGTAAATTTAATAAAATGAATTATCTACTCTGTTTTCTCTAGGGACGTGAAGGTGCTCAGATCGAGCCTTGGGAAGATGCAGAGTATCTGCTTTACAAAGTTACCGACAGATTTGGTTTCTTGCAGTAAGTTTTATCGCTTGGCAAAGTAATGGCATTCAATGTCAACTTCTTTTTGTTTTCAGCTTTGATTCTTGTATGCCTGTGTAGTCAAAGTATTGATCGCGTACCTTACAGAAAAATTGCTTTGTAAATAGATTCCATTTGGCAAATAAAATTTAAAGGGTCTCATGCTGTGCTTTTTATTTATTCATGCACAGCACTTTTCTTAGTCAGTGATTTAAAATTGATCCATACTTGATAATTGAAAAGTTTTGCCCTTTGCCTTTTTTGTATGTTAAATGACTGTAGAGATGCTTTGTCCAAAACAAAGACTGGTAAGTTGTTGGATAACAGCTGAAAGAAGAACTTAAAAGATAAAGCTGCAATATTTGTTTTTCCTCCAATGGAGAAAAGTTTAAATTCTATATTAACTTATCACAATTATCTGAGTGTAGCACTCTCTCTCTCTACACACACATTCAGGATATATATATATGTGTGTGTACTATGTATATGTATGTATATCTATATATATGTATATATGACTACCTTATAATTTGCATCAGACATAAGAAAGGAAGGATTCCTTTCTGAAATGATGTTTATTCTATATTGTCTAATATTACTTAAATAATCGGAGGTATAATTATAAGTTTATATGCTACCATTTTGCCTCTTTAGTACAGCTTTGCTCCCTCTCTTCTGTGTTTTTTTCTTATTCTGGCACACCTTTCATTTTCTGCGTTCATGCTCTTTATGGTTTATGATCAATGTATTCCCAAAGTTTGCAACCTCAGTTCAAACCCTGGTTTAATACTCATTTGTGTGACTATATTGAACACTGATGCACACATTATCTTGTAGTCTGACAAGACAGAGATAGAGGTGAGGGGTGAATTTGCCTTGGGAAAAAGGAAGGAGCAAGTAAGGACTGTTTGCACATACAAGTTAAGTACAATTTTTGAGAAATATTAATTGTGGTACTTCATTGGTTCCTGATGAACTGGATTGCACAATCTGATATAAATGGTGGAACAGTTAGAACAGATGACTAAAACTAACAGAATTTCTGATTGGATGCTATCTCTGGTGACTGACATAAAAGCTAGAGCAAGATTCACAGTTTACTCCCAGAAGAACATAGATATTTACTTCACTGTCAGAATGATTGTGTTTTCTAAAATAGAGCTGACTACTCAGATTTGATGTTTTGGTCAGGCCAGGCCACTAAGCAAGGTCTCAGTCAAAGCAACAGCATCCTTCAGTGGCAATCTAGATGTCTTATGTAACTTCTCCATAACTTCGTAGCTGTTGTGTGAAAGCTTAATTCTTATCAAAATTTCTCTAATGGATAAGAGAACTTGTGGTGAAAAAATCTTCTAGACCTGCAGCATTTAAATTCAGATTATTCTTTGCATTAGTCCAGCAATATCTCTTCTGATCCGTTCTTCATCTCAGCCAAGCTACCTGAAATTCTGTTCATCACTGGAAGTGCCAAGATTTGCACACATTTTCTTCTGTTCAATAAACTACTCTTCCCACTAGGTTTGTATCACAGATTTATTTGACTGAGCAACATAATGTTTGGCATTGTTTATAGTCCTTTTTATTAAGCATTGGCAGATTATTATTTTTAATACTGTCAGCAAGTGCAAATCATAAATGGATCTGCCACATATCTGTAGAGGGTTTTACACTGTGTACAGGATTCACACTCCTAATCCTGAAAATAATGTGCATGGACTACATTTTTTCATATTTTTTGGTGTTTATTTATACAAACAGTGCAGGTTGACAAGGAATAGATAGCAATGAAAGGAGCAATAAAAAGGAAATAACCAGATGTCTTTCCTTAAGACAGGAGGGGTTCAGATTACTTGCCCCTGGTAAAGAGGGTCTCAAAGAAGAAGTATGTTTATGTCATCTTCTGATAAGGAGGTACATGTGTCCTGATACCTATAAACTATAATTAGAGATGTACACATGAGATGCAATAATTGTGCCACTCACTGCTCCTCTCACACTGTTTCAGTAAACTTCCAAGGCTAGCTACACGTGACTAAAACATACATTTTTTTAATTAATATATCTGCAGTTGTTCTGGGTTGAAAGGCAAGACTAAAATAACAATGGTAGTTAATTGATAATTGTATGGCATTGTTAAGCTTTTATTAGCTCTTAGAATCATATCAAGCCTGCTACCTGGAATAGATATGCATCGATTTGCCTTCAGAGCGAACAGATCTATGGAGAATGTAATTGCTATGGCTCTCCATGCTACTCTGACTCATTTAGAACAGCGGGGGACCTATGCAAGGCTGCTGTTTTTGGATTTTTGCTCAGCATTTAATACCATCCTCTCTCAGAGATTGGTGTGTAAATTGGCAAATTTGGGACCTTCCGTATCACTCTGTTGCTGGATCTTGAACTTCTTGGTAGATTGTTCTCAGAGGGTTAGAGGAGGCCCCTACATCTCTAGATCTATCAACCTCAGCACTGGTTTCCCACAGGGCTATGTGCTGAGTCCCCTATTATACAGTATACCCTTTATACATATGATTGTACTCCCACCTACACTAGCAATAGCATAAAGTTTGCAGATGATACAACAGTGGTGGGAGTCATCTTTGTGGGAGATGAGTTTCCCCCTGGTGCAGGGACAATAATTTGTCTCCTAATACTTCTAAGATGAAGGAATTGACTAAAAAAATAATAAAACAGACATTCAGCCATATATTCACCCAGTTTCTGGGTGTCAGATTGAGGAGGAGCTGGTCTGGAGTGCAAATACCACAGCAGTAATCAAGAAGGCACAGCAGAGACTTCACTTTCTGAGACTTCTCAGGAAGAAGCATTTTACTCAGAAACTGCTGGTGTCTTTTTACCACTGTTCTATAGAAAGTGTGCTGATGTACAGCGTATGTGTGTGGTATGCCAGCTGTACAGTGGAGGATAGGAAAGTGCTCCAAAGGGTCATTAACACTGCCCAGAAAATCACAGGTTGTCCCCTTCCTTCTCTGGAACAGTTATATAGTTCCCACTGCCTCAGGAAAGCTCAGAATCTAGTTAAAAGATATATTCCACCCTGGACATCATCTGTTTAAACTGCTGCTTTTGGGCAGGAGATACAGGGCAATTAAGATGAGGACAGTTAGGGTAAAGAATAGTTTTTTTTTCCTTCAAAAGCCATAATTACACTTAATGCTTTTATGACTTGATTGTGGATGGTGTTAAGGAATCGTGCAATATGTGGAGTGTCATGAGTGTGTTTAGGGATTTTATTGCAGTTTTAATGGTTTTTAATGGTTAAATGTTTTTAAGGTTTCTATTTTATGGTTTGATTTGGAAGTATTTTGTCCACAATTGCCCTCATTTTCATTGGATTTTACAGTGACAGTAAAGTCTCTCTGTCTGTCTGTCTAAGTAAATTGCTTAATTTTGCTTACGTAAGTATTTCATCTAATTTTTCTTAAGAAACTAGTTGAAAACTGCTTGCAAAGCTGCTTAGTTTTCTTAACCAAAGAAAGGAATTTTCATCTTTGTTTAAGATGTCATCCGTTATATTTTCCAATACTAAATTTCATTTATTGTCTCTTGGACATTTCTACAACTCTAACTGTTGCTTAAGGTTTTACATATTTTCCACAGAGAAGTGTTTCTCATGGGGAAGTGTGTTGCATACTTGTATTTTTTGTATGTTACTGAAACATACACTTACTGAGAAACTACTATAGATTAGGACAATACATTCATCTTATCCAGTGGGATAGTGTCTTAATTTTCAGTATCAAAAATCTTGGCTACGGTGTCATCTTAAGTGAGTGTGTGTGTGGTCTTATTTCCAAATAAGAACATTAATACTTGTTTCCAAAGACAAGATGTGCCAATATCAAATTAGGATCAAACTGATGTAAGTCCATATTTCTTCTTGTATCCTGAAGAGGACAATTGTGTTCTGTTAATGCAAGTTTACCATTCTGTTTTATTAACCTGCCCTATATTTATTAATGGAATGGATTTATAAGTTAAATATGGAGGCACATGATAAGTAGTATTTTTGAGGTACTTTGGTATTATAGGAATAATTTCTTGGTTTCATACCATTCTCCCCATAGGTGAAATTAGTAAATTAAAGGCTGAAAAAAAGAGTCAAATTTGATTTGGTTTTAACTGACTGTTGGTAACCCTACTCATTTGGAAATGTGGGGTTTTCCCCATAATTCTTTACTTAAATTAAAAACAAAATAGTTTTCCCCATATATGACTAATATATAGTATATATAATTGTTAATATATTGTCTTCCTCTTAGATTTAGCTTCTTAATTTATTTCAACAAGCCCATTCCATTAAATTTTGGCAGGGGTTTGTTGCTTTTCTTTATTTTATTTTTGCCTTTGAGTTGGTTTTTGAATCCTGGTGACTGCCTGGACTAGGTCCTGCAGTTTTCTTGGCATGATTTTTTTGAGAAATGGTTTCTTCAGTTCGGTCTATAATCATTTTATCTTTTATGGCCATTTGTGGAAGTGCTGTCAACCCTCTTATGTGACATGAACTAATGCTGTATTGTGTATGACTTGGTTTCGAGTTTACTTCAAGCAATAGAAGTCCATATTTTCCATCTTGCCGACATGGTGGCACATTTATTGATTTGTATCCTGCCTTTATTGTTTTTATAAATAACTCAAAGTGACAAATTATCCAAGACACCTTCGTCCTCCTATTTTCCCCACAAACAACAACCCTGTGAGGTAAGTTGGGCTGAAAAAGAGTGACTGACCCAAGGACATCCAGCCAGCTTTCATGGCTCAGGGAGGATTAGAACTGTTTCATAATCCAGTCTCCCAGTTTCTCTCTGGTGCCTTAACTACTAGACCAAAACTGACTCTCATATATTCTTTACTTAAACAAAAAATACTGTATGCTTTGATCACAGTGTGTTACCATAGCAAGGAAAATGAAAAAAGTGAGCCTCCCCCAGTAGATTTCAGCCAAATCCGAAATACATTAATTGTCAAAGTGAAGTAATTGATTTTTTAAATTATAACTTTAGCAAAAATATTTTCACAAGCATAATTGTATCTTTCAATTTTTACTGTGTACCTGGACACAAATCCTACATTCTGCTCTGAATCCCATAAGTATGCTGAGTTTCCCAGCCATTTCCAGAACTACTAATGAAACTAAGTAGTTGAGCCTTGTAGTTCCTTCTCAGTCCATATTTTGTTATTTGAGAACATGTAGGGGAACCTTCATCTTGGAAACACCTGGTCTTTGCTTCTCTCCTTCCAACCTGTTCTCTCACCTGCCTAGAAGAGCAATGTGTGATCCTAGCTGGATGGCATTCCAGTTGTTCTGCTTAACTTCGGAGCATTTTCATTTTTCAGCTGTTTATGATGCTATATGTTTTCATTCGACAGGCCACCCGGGGAACTTGTAATTGGACAAGTAATAGAAATATCCAAAACAAATAAATGGATAAAGTAAACCATTCTATGTTATGTATACACATCAATTTTTTTTCATCTAATGAATTATTGGTAGAGGTGTTTGTATTAAATAATTTGAACTGGAGTGCATTAGTTTGGTGTTAGAGTAGGGCTTCCCCAACTGGGCAATTTTTAGAAGTGAGGACATCAACTCCTCACTTTCAGCATTTTCAGCAATGACAATGTTGGCTGGAGAATTCTGGAAGCTGAAGTCTACACACCTGGAAGCTATCCAGGTAGTAAACATTGATTGGAGACTTATGCTCTCTAATCAATCTACTATAATCATATGTCTGTAAAGACTCTCACTCGTCCAGGGTAATTGCATCGCAACAAAGTTTAAAAAACAGGCATCTGGACTGGAT
>JANHZU010008159.1:37637-47983 GCA_032468055.1 Acrochordus granulatus
ATCCCATCCCATCCCATCCCATCCCATCCCAGTATTCTAGTTGCATTCAGTCTATGGCCGCTAAACCTCCCAATAAATATTTCTCTTGGCTTTGCTAATGGATGAAATTTTGTTAACGTTCCTCCAAATGTATCTGGAAGGAATCAGGTTGGGGAAAGTCTCTGTATTAGTTATATGCTCAAATTTATTAAGAGCCTTTCAGCAAGTCTGTTTTCTATCAGTGAAGCCAGTGAGGCAATCAAGCAAATCTTGGGTAAAGTCTGCAACTCCATTTGGAGCAGAGGAGGAGTGTTATTTTGGAATAAACAGATCAAACATTATCATTTTAAAAGAGTGATTCATTAGAGCATTAGGATAATTAAGTCCTTGGTTTAAGATTACCTGAAATTATTAAAGATTTTAACCCTTTTTTCAAGTTTCTAAAACCATGTGAAAGCCTGCATAACTATGTATAGGGAGGAGTTTCTGCAGATCGAAACTGCAAAGTCTTCCACTGTCTTAGGACTAACAAAAGTATCCATGCATAAACTTTTATTGATCATAATAATAATCATAATAAAAAGGATCTGGTATTTGCCATTATTCTGCTCAAAATTGTCCACTTTGGTGTCAGCAGCAGAGTATCTTGAAATTTCTAATGTTCCCTTGATATTTTTCAAAATTGTTGTATCATTTATCAAGTTATATGTTTATTTAGTTGTTTGCACAGAGTTTGAACATTTTGGCAAAGACAACCAACCACCAGAGGAAGAGCTGGCAAAAAGATGGAGGGAGGTGACCAAGAACATGTCCCAATTCTCCATCTTTTGTTAAACAGGTTGCACCTGAGGAAAAAGTTTGGGCAGAAAATATGATGATCAAATATTAAAAAATGAGCATAAACTTCTGGATATTTTATTTATATTTTCAATAACAACTTATTGGCACATTTCTAATATGTCTGAGTACAATAATTTATTGGAAAATATTTCAATTCATTTCTCTCAGCCTTCCGAGCTAGATCAGGCAGAAAACCCAACCAGATGAGCTACACTGTAAAGTTATATTATCAGAATCTTCCAATCTTTTAATTTTCCCCCTCTCACTTTTAAAGCTTGATAGCAAGTAGCATCTCTTTGTCCAGTTTCCCAAGGTCATATCCACATGCCATTACAATTTCTTCTGCAGGAATCGAAGTAAGATAGAGATTCCCATGCAGTTAAATTTGATTCTTGGTGATTTCTGATTGTGTTCAAATAGCTTTCTTGGCATAGTATAGAGATGGGTTATCATTGTCTTTGGGGAAATGTTTTAAACTCCCCAAGTTAGTCTCTAGCCCTGGTATCTTCTGGTTGTCTCTCTTCTAAATAGCATTAACCTTTCTTGGGATCTGCCAAGGCAAGTAAGGTGCTGGGCTAGATCCTAAATATAATTCTGCCATTTCAAAATGACGTCTGTGTGCTGGTGTGTGTGGGTTGATGTCTATTTCATATTTTACTTTTGCATAGCCCCATGGTGCATTTAGAGGCCACCAGACATTGTTTTTTAGTTGTATGGAAATTGTGTAATGGTAATAGGGTTACTTTAATGGTATAAACTTGGTACATTTCTGTTGCAAACATTGACTAAATAGATCTTTGATCCAGACCCAGGATGCTTTCACCAAAAGGCTTCAGAATGATGGTTTTACTGCTGCAAGTCTCTAAATGCAGAAATAATTACTTGCACCCAATGTGCACAACAGAAAACCCACCATAATATATATTAATTGCGATGATAATTCTTTCTTGTCACCTTTTGACTGTTTTGATCCATTAAGCATTTGAATCCAAGGAATAAAAGGCATTCCTACTTTATCTTTGATGGCTGGTCTGTCTTTCTGCAATCTTTACTTTCTCTTGCTAGTTTTTGGTACTGAGGGAGACTGTCATTCTCCTATCCTTCACAGTTCAGACCAAAGTCAACTAGTCACTATAAATTGTAAAAATATAAACATGACTTGGGCAGTCAACATTGTAACATTAATCATACCTTGTACACACCACTATTCAAATGGCAAAACCCTGAAGCTTAATTTATAACTTCTCAGGTCTGACATTGTTATTTCCAGAGAAAGCCCTATTTCTTGCTAGTTTTTTTTGAATAAATTTATCTTCCCCACAAATAACAACCTTGATATATCTCACTTCCATCCTTGAGGCAAGTTATATGAAGGCATGCAGTGTCCCCCCCACTTTTTGCTACATTTTTCTTAGAATTGATGATGATCCTTTCCTACTTGATGGTCTACAGTCAGTCTTTTAGATGGGTTTGAGTACATGTCTATATTTGCCTCTGTCCTTCTGTGTTTTGGTCCTTGATGTTTCCTAGATATGTGGAGAAACCTCTCATCTAAAACCACAGAAAAACATTGCAATGTGGAGGCTAAAACGTACCATGAACGACTAAGGGAACTAGTCGGTTAAGCTTAACAAAGAAAAAGGTTAGGGGAGACATGATAGCAGTCTTCCAATACTCGCAGAGCTGTCAAGGAGGAATTTCTAGAGTTGTGAGTACTCCATCACTGGAGGTTTTCAAGAAGAGATTGGACAATCACTTGTTTGAGATGGTATGAAGACTCTTGCCTTAGGAAGGGGTTGGACCAGAAGACCTCCAAGATCCTTTCCAGCCCTACGATTCTATGATTCTAATCTGGACTGACGATACTAACCCAGATGAACCAATGATCTAACTCAATATGCATGTCCCTTTATAAGTATTGTTTACTAAAATAATTCTATTCATTATATGTATATAAGCATGCTTACATTTAAAATTTCTTATTTTTCATAATTGAAAAAAGAAGCTCTAGAAATGTAGACTTTGTCCCAAATGTTCTGGATTCAGATTTTTTCTTTAATTCAACCTGTAGAGCCATTATTGACTTAATAGTTAAGGATATGATATCCATCTTGCAGATCTATCATTGATCTGATGTGAAAGAAAAAATGGTGTTCTGATTAAATGTCCTGCAAGAAGACAGGTAATCTTAGTTTATTCAGCAATCTCCAACAACCAAAGTTTGCTCTAAAATAATTTCACTTTAACTGTTTTTATGATAGTTTGTTGGAATATAGATGAGCAAAAAGTATCCAAGAGACAGCTAAGGTAACTGGAGTAGAAACAGAAATAAAATATACAGATCCCCCTTGACCCTATAACTGTCCAGATTACTTTGGAGCAGTCCAAACTATTTCATAGCATTATTGAAAGAGTATTGTGGAGTCCTCAGTGCTTTCTGAGTTTGGTTGTTTGCTTGCAAATGTTCATTACCCTTAGGAAATACATCAGTGCTAGTGAATCAAGGATTTCCTCCTTGTTTATATATAGTAGCTTGCCCTACCAGTGTTAGTGGAGGTGTAGTTTTCTCCTTGATAGTTCCTTTTCTGTTTGATTCTTTGTCTGGTGTTAATCCCTGATGATGTGTGTGTTGGTTGCTAACATTTGAGAACAATAAAGAGAGTGAGGTGTTGAAAAGATAATGGGGAAGAAAAGTAATAAGTGAGTTGGGTAGGTTGGTTGAAAAAAACACTGTGAGCCATCAGTTAAAGAACAAAAAGCTGTGGGACAAAAATCAAGACTAAAATAACTATAGAAATGAATCTTGTTACTCATTCAAACTGCTTGCTTATGGAGGTTCTTTTTTCATAATATTTCATCTCTCTGTGGCTCTAAAGGAAGCCCATAGGTTATGGCAGCAGTTGCAATTGGGATTGCTATCACTAAGCAATGTGGTTTTAAAGCATGACATCACATGATTGTTACTTAACAATGAAGTTTCTCTCAATTTTGGTCACTTTTGTAACCCACAGGTTGCTAAGTGGGAAGTGGCAAGAATCCCAGATAAGAAGTGTGGGAGTCTTACACAGGGGTAGGGGAGGCCCTGTGAAACCTGGTGCAGGCCATATATGAGTTGGGGAGGGGATGCTGTGGTGCATTGGCTAAGGAAATTCAGTATAGGTGAATGTGAGCACAGGGAGGCAGAGGGAAGGAAGTTGCGTGCAAATGCAGGAAGGTCAAGGGAAGGAAGGCATAGTGTGGTATTCAGGAAAACCAGATGTGGGAACTTACCAGAGTGACTTGCAATCTTCCCTGATGACTTTCCCATTGACTTTGTTTATGGAAGGTAGCAAGGAGGGTTGCAAATGTTGATCAAGTGACCATTGAATGCTGCAACCATCATAAGTGAAAGCTGGTTGCCAAGCACCTGAATCACGAAACTGTGACCACGTGGATACTGGGACAATCAGAACCTCAAGGACCAGTCATAAATACTATTCATTAAGTCCCATCACAGTTTCAGAGGACTACCTAGCCCACTGAATTTTTACCTAGCCTAAAATCTGTATCAGTTTTCCAAAGACTTCAGGGGATCGAAAATTGGTTTAGAAACCACCAGTTGACAGCTTGCTAAACATTCTGCATATTTCTGTGTGGTTCTCACTAGGAAAGAGAATTGGTATTCTACAGTTCAGTGATCCTAAACAATCAATAACATTTCCCATCTTATATTTAAAAGTTCATTAAAAAGCCCCCAAGAAGTGGGAGTCCAATTAATATAGTTAAGAGCAGATCCATATTGATTGCTGTTGATTGCTATTTAACACTGCCTTCTGACTCAGTAATGTAATTGACACTGAGAGAATGTTTTTGTATTATTTTATTGTCTCATTTAGAGCCAAATGGAAATCAAAAGTGCTTTGTTTCAAATGCACATTTGTGGAAGAAAATTAACATCCATACTCAGCATAGGTAAAAGTAATGCTGGGGACTGCCCCTTGAAGCCTAGCCACTGCTTAGGAACTTGTGGAGTACTGTGGCCACCAGAGAGACAGGGGAGATAGCAGTTGGCCATGTTGGGATGAACGATAGGCCACTTTGGCTGGTGGGCTGTTCCAGGGTGAGAGCCAGGGCCAGCCTGGGTGCATATGTTGTTGGGTGGAGCTATCAGTGAGAGGCATTGTGTGTGTGGAAGAAGGGAGGAAGCGGGAGCCTTGTAGGAGCTTAAAGCATTTACTGAAGACTTTTTCCTGTCTTTATCCCCTCCTTAGGGTGGTTAGGAGTGTGATTGGTTGTGGATGAAGTTTAGTATCAGTCATGTGTTCCAGCCCTTGGTGCTCACGCCCAGGTCCTGGTCAGCATACCCTTGGAAGCCCTGCAGTCCAGCTGCTGCTGGTGAATTCCAGGTCAGTCAATATAAAGAAGAGGGGATTTGGGAGGTCTTTTGCAGGCCATGCAGAGGAATTTATGGAACACTTGGCAGATAAAATCATTCAAATTCACTCCCACTTGCCATGCATGGGGCAAGTCCACTTGATATGCCTAGGAGTCTTGTTCTGTTATCTGGGAAAAATTTGACCCTGTTGCCCCTGATGAAGTGGACAGGGTCCTCAATGCTCTCAGTTGCTAATTAGAGCCATGTCCCTCCTGGTTGGTCCATGCAGTGATAAGCTCCGCACTGAGAGAGGGGATATTTCTGGGACCTTTTAAGGAGGCTCTGGTCCATCCCCTGCTAAAAAAAAATCATTGTTGTATTCCACCTATCTGGACAATTATCATCCAGTCTCCCACCTAGACTTTTTAAGGAAGATGGTTGAGAAGGTGGTTGCATGGCAGCTTCAGAGGATCCTGGAGGAAGCGGATTATTTGGACTCTTTTCACTCTGGGTTCAGGCCAGGTATGGATTGAGTCAGCATTGGTCACACTTATTGATGATCTCTGGCAAGAGAGGGATGGGGGTAGTGCATCCATCCTGGCTCTCTTGATCTCTCAGAAGCTTTCAGTACCATTAACCATGGTATCCTTTTGGGTCAGTTGCAGGGGCTGGGGCTGGGTGGTACAGTTTTGCACTGGTTTAGCTCCTTTCTCCAATGCTGGTCCGAATGGATGTTAATAGGGAGAGAGAGGTCCAGTCCTCAGCCACTTCTTTGTGGTGTGCCACAGAGCTTGGAACCTTCTCCTCTCTTTTTAAATATTTACATGAAAAGAGATAATGCAACACTGTGGGATGAGGTATCTTCAATATGCTGAGGATACTCAGATTTACATCTCCATCCCAGATGACCTAAGTGATGATAAATGACCTCTCTTGGCCTGACTCAATATCTGGAGGCTCTTTGGGTCTGGATGGGAGACAACAGGCTTTGGTTGAACCCTGGCAAGACTGAGTGGCTTTGGGTGTATGGGGGTTCTGGATCTGGGACTTTAACAATTTTAAGTCTGGATGGCACTGCCCCAGTCAGACCCTGTGCGCTATCTGGGAGTTCTCCTGGATTTGCAACTCCTGCTCAAAGAGCCGGTGGCATTTGCAGTTAGTTTCAGCTGGCGGAGTCAAGAAGAAGAGCCTTTTCTGCTGTAGCTCCTGCTCTGTGGAACATCCTGCCCCCAAATGTGAGGCCTGTGCCCACCCTTGCAGCTTTTCGGAAGAGCCTTAAGACCTGGCTCTGCCAGCTGGCATGGGTCTCCAATGGGGATGCAACTTCTTGGAGGTGGCTAGTGGCTCAGCATTGTCCTCCTCCCCCATATGTGTTTTTTCTCCTCCCTTCTCTGTCCAGCTACTTTTTATTTAAATTGAATGGTTTTCATTGTTTTTATCTATTGTACTTTATGTTTTTACTGTAAGCCGCCAAGAGTCTTTTCTGAGTTCAGCAGTATATAAATTTAATAAATAAATAAATAAATAAAGGTTTCCCCCTTCAGTTGTGTCCAACTCTTGGTGGCTGTGCTCATTTCCATTTCATAGCCGAAGGGCCAGCATTTTCTGAAGATGCTTCCGTGGTCATGTGGCCGGCATTACTATATGCCAAGGCACATGGAATGCTGTTAATCAGCATAAGCTATTATTATATTCCATTCTGTGTGCTTTTATACATTAGTAAGATGAGGACAATTTTGGATGCTTCAGCACAAGTTGAGAAATGGCTTTTTCTCAACAAATTTGGAAATCTGAGTCCAAAAGGAATTGGCTCAGCTTCATGATTCATTTCAAGTGTTTGAGTTTGAACTGAATCGGATCCATTTTCCAAATTGGTTTGTTTTTCCAAATGAAATAAACTCACAATTATTGTGAGATTTTGCCTTAATCTTTTTTCATCTTATTTTAGGCAGACTTGGGATGGCTAGTCATGCTACAAAACTGTAGATCAAATGTTATTAGTGTGCATGTATTTATACCCAAGCAAGATGTACAGAAAAGGAATGTATATGCCTATTATTACAGTAAATCAGCTTAAGTTTATGTGATAAATATTAAAGTATTAACTGTTTAAAATCTTGATGTTAACCTGTAATCTGTTGCTAATGGTTACTTAATATGAAGAGACTTATTGCCTTGAATGCCACAAACCCCAATATTATTGATTAAATTGTATTGATTAGTTGAATTATAGTTCCATTTCATTATGGGGTTTCCTGAATGCATAAGCTCATTCAATTACATATAATGTCCAGTCCCAACAGAATTTGTGAGGCTCTGGCATTCACAACTGAAGGTATTTCAAATTTTTTTTGCATAGAACTTTTGCAAAAGGAATAATTTTGCAAATTATTGCAAGATAATTTGTTTTGGATTATCTTGCAATAATTGCAAGGAATAAATGTTTTGGAAAGATAAATGTTCACAAGGAAACTTTTCCCTGGAGAAATTTTGTTTTCCACATTGTGCGTGCACTGTATATTATTTCTTATGAGGCCATATTTCAAGATGTTATTATGTGTATTTATCTATTCTACCAAATATGTACTTGATAAGATGTAGATAAAGGTAAAGGAGACACTGCCAGTCGTGACCGACTCTAGGGTGCGGTGCTCATCCCCGTTTCCAAGATGAAGAGCCAGTGTTCGTCCTGGGACGGCTCTGTGGTCATGTGGCCGGCATGACTGGACACCTAAGGCGCATGGACACTGTTACCTTCACGCTGGGAGGGGCGGTACCTATCTATCTACTCGCGCTCGCACACTTTTGAACTGCTAGGTGGGCGGCAGCTGGGGCGGAACAGCAGGCGCTCGCCCTGCTGTGCAGCAACGCTGGGTCGCAATCCCGGGCCGCCAACCTTCCAGCCAGCAAGCCGAGCTCTTAACCACTTGCGCCACTGCGCCCTATTCTACCAAATATGTACCTGATAAGATGTAGATGTGGCTGACTTATTTTGGTGGCTAGATGAGGAAATGTGGAAGCTTAACATATCCTGTGTGTTCTTAGTCAAGCATCCTGGTTTGCACAAGGTAAGCTTTAATTAGATGAATAATAGGAAAATTGGAAGAACATAAGATTCTGTCTTGCTTCTCTTAAAGCAGCTGATTATTGTGATAATCATGATGTATGACAGTGGGCATTGTTCAAGACTTTCACCCTGAATTTTCAGAAGTGCCCCGGTTACATAGATAGTCCTTGTTTAGTGACCACAACTGGGATCGGTAACTCAGGCAATAACTGACATGGTTATGATTTTCTTTCCATTTTTCTTTGCTTTACAGACCTGAGAAAGTCATACAATTGAGGACTGATTATAAAGTTACTTTTTCATCACCATTGTAACTGCAAATGGTCTCTAAATAAGGATTACCTGCATTATCTATTCAGTGAAATCCTTGTGTAGCCCTATTTTAGTGGACTTGCCAAGGCCATAAAATGCAGCTGAAGGGGATCTCAGTCAGCAGATATCGTATAAGTCTCATTCTGACATTCCACTTTGAATCCACTTTTTTTCATGAATAGGGAGAGAGATCAGTGAATATGTGTGGGGGTGGGAAGAGATTGAATTCCATCCAAAATTCAGGAAAGAGTATCATATTAATTTGTTGGTGAATTTTTTTTTAATAAACATGAAAAATATAACACCTGCATATGTGTACAGAGGTACGGTGGGTGTGCTTCATATATCTTCTTTCTTCATACACAATGGCCAAAAGCACATAAAGGTTATATGACCAGAAAGCTAAAGGTTTTCCCTGCCAGTTGTGACCATCTGTTTCATAGCTGAACAGCCAGCATTGTCCAAAGACTCTTCCATGGTCATGTGGCTGGCATGACTATACACTGAGACACAGAATGTTCTCACCAATTTAGGTGATACTTATTTGATACCTTCCCACCAATTTAGGTGATACTTATTTGTCTATTTGTATTTTTACATGCTTACGAAGTGCTAGGTTGGCAGATGCTGGGCAAGTAACAGGATCCAACTGGTGACCATGCCAAGTTGGAAATAAACTGTGTGAGATATCTTCTAAAGTTAAAGAGAGAAGAAGAGAGAGTATGAGCGAGAAAAAAGCACAGGACCAATACTTTTCTAAATAATGCCAAGAAGGCATAGCCATGAGATTGCTGCCACTTCAAGGAAAAGGGAACATCTTAACATATCATATGACACTAAAGTTCTGTAGAGGTTCACCTTCACGTTTTCAGTGTCATGTTCAAGAAACAGCGAGCAACCTCCTCTCCTACTTGTGCCAATTACATAAACCCCACACAATTGTTTAAAAACAGGATAACTTTTTGCTATCACAGTTCCAGCTCACTGGAAGTGATTCTGTGTAGTCCTAGATTCTCTGCTGTAAACAATCAATCTGTAAGCATAGAAATTGTTTATTTATAGCATCAATAGAATAAGAAAACAAGAATGCTTTTTGTTATTCTTCCTCTTGAATTAAGTTAAACAGGTAAAGGTACTGCTTGAACAGCTCCATATAAATTTATTTTTTAGAAGTTTTATCCTTATATTTCATTCTAGCAACAACTCTCACTTTCCTCTAACTGTGGAAATAAAAAAGAAATGATTTATTTCATATAATATTCTGGGGGAAGCATGTGACACATTAATTATAATTTGGTGCCAAAATTCTAAAATGGGCCAATTATATCTGGTCTGCAAAAATCCAGAGGAACACCAGATGTCAGCAAAGAGAGCTTTCTGTAACTTTTGATATTATCTAGTGGTCTTTAGCCTAGATACAGTGCATCTATCATGAAAGTGACTGCTATTAACCTATAATAGCAAATATTATCTTCTATTTGTTCTCATCTCCACAATCTCCTCCTAGAGAGCTAGTTTGACATATTTCTGAATTAAAAACCTGGAGACTCTGAGTTTTAATCTCTCCTTAGCCAAGAAAGCTAACTGGATGATTTTTAGCCACTTATGCTCTCTAATTCAACCTTACAAGGAAGTTATAATGGGAAAAATAAGAAGAAAGTAAGAACTAAGAGCATTATTACAAATAAAGATGGGATATACATTTAAAAAATATTTTTTTCTCCCCTTTTCTGATATTCTTGGCAATAATCCAAAACATAAGATAGATAGATTCAAAGAGCATCCTGCGTCTTT
>JANHZU010008160.1:11956-29630 GCA_032468055.1 Acrochordus granulatus
AATTTACTTCTCATATTTTTATAGGTGGGAGACACTCTTCGTCTGGCTCCTCTGATGAGACCTGTCCAGTATGCTTGAATCTCTGGCAGAGCTCTCATCTTCTTCAGAGCACACAAGCCCCCCAACCACATCAAGGTGGTGCTTCACTGGGGGGAGGCTACTCAGTTAGCTTTGTCTTAAATTAATACTGCAGTCCACTTCTGACTCTATATTTTGGTTGGTGTTTGATATCCCAGAATTATGAAGGCATAGAAGAAAATTTCTAAACCTGAATCTGAAGTGAAAAATTCCAGGTAGAGTATTAGACTCTATCCAGATACCTAAGAAAACCAACTTGCAGGAGCAGATACCTGTCAATCCATCGTGGCAAGATTCCTAAAGGACAGCATCTGTTTCAGAATACTAAACAGAGTGAGATATTGCCCCAATCGGTCTTCTTGGATTTTAATGTCTGCAAGATTTCATCACTTACAAGCTTGAGTGCTAGATAATGTAACTGGATGCACTAAGGAAAGGAACAATATACCGTTTTGTGGCAAAACCTTCAATATCTTTCAGGACTGTTTTTCTTAAAGGAAAAATAAGTATTACTGACAAAGCAATGCAGCTTTCAGAAACATCATTTGCAATCCAAAGGAAGCTAAGCATGTTTTATGGTGATGAAGCTCAGTCACCAAAGTTCCATCAAGTTTGGGGGATTGGAAAATACATGGTACTGTATGGACTGCACCCACATTGATTGCCGAATAGTGGCACTTTCCAATGTCACACAGCAACAATAATAAGAAATCTGGAAAAGCTGGCATGTCAGATAGTTATCTAATTATTCACATACTCTAAAGGTCATCTTAAAGCATTACTTCAGTTTTTCCACAGAAGAGAGGCAAAAATGAACAATCTTGGCAGCTATAAGAATAACCATCCAGTGCATTGTTTTTCTATTTTACAGTTGGGGTTGTTTTCAGGATTAGTTCGTCAAGCCATCCAGTCTTTTTACTGGGTGTTTGTTTATCTTTTTTGTTAAATTTCCCTCCCCCATCTTGGCTCATTTCTTAAAAATCTGCATTTCATTTCCTATACTTTTCCCATAGGTATTTATACTCATTCCTGCAACATAAATAATAAATATCTTTGCAATGTGTCCAATCAACTTACTATAGAAGTGGTTCCAATTATCTAAATAGTGTTTAATGCATGCATAAACCAGCATTGACTCAATTTGGTGCACTTCAAACAAACATTGACTTAATCTTATGTGCAACATATCAAAAGCTACAGTCCTAAGAAATTCGGTTGGAAGTATGTTCCATTACAAACTTTATTTCAAGATACAGTTCACTCATTCAGAAGAGCATCTGCTTCAACTTGGACTGAATCAGAGGAAAACATTTTGATTCAGAACCCAATTTCCTTCTCTCATTAATGAATATTTTCCTTCTTCTGAAAAACCATTGGATAAAAATTACCTAAATCTTAATCCAGGAGTGCAGAAGGTACATAAAATTTCCAAACTCTTAGGTGCCTCCATTCCAGAATCTTATCAAAAGTTATCAAAAATCAGTTGGATGTTTAAATATAACCTAAATGGGGGAAATTTATAAAAGCATGAGGAAATTGCATTAATCTAGCTAATTAATAGAACTGAATTTAATAAAATATATTATTTTCTTATTTCCATCATCCCATTATCTTAGTCCCTCATATTTGGAATATAGCCTTGATTTTAAAAAATATATACATTTCTATAGGCATTGTTGATAAAGATATTAATCATAGAAATGGGTTTAAAGATAAAATCCTTTAACTTTTTTTTTAAGTACAGTTAATGTTCAACAAAATTAAATTACATCCGCAGGTATTGTTGACTCTAGAGTGAACAAAAATCATAGAATTTTAAGTTAATAAATTATTTTTTCATGCAGAGAATCTTACAAAATTGAGTTAATTAAAAAAAAGTTTAATTAATCCAGTAGATTATACTGATGAATTATTTAGAAGGAACAAATTGGAGTGACTAACCTTCCAATTATGCAGCCTTAAATTTTCATCTACTTTCCTTCTGGAATTTTTGTCAGAGAACTCTGTAATCTAAATACAGAATTGTTGGGAGCAAGAACTGCTTCTAGCAGTGAGGAATGAATTAATAATGCTCATTGGTGACCTTTATACCATATCACCATTGATTATAACTAAAGGGCACCTTCAAAGTAATTTGAATCTAAAATTCAAAATATTTAAATAATAATTTAAAATCTCCTGGGAAACTCATCATGTGGGGCAGCTAGGTTCCTGATCAGTGTCCTACTCATTGCATGGTGGCTTATAATGCAGAATAATCCCAATTATTTCATCGTCTATCAAGTATCACATTTTTCTTTTTTCACCCATTTAGTGTGATTGTGTGCTGTCAGAACTGCAAGAAAATTTTACTATGTTTGTGACTACTTTAAGGGCAGGTTTTTAAAAGAAGCCCCAGTATCTTTTCTGTACTGGTAGGAAATATTGAACTATTCAAGAGTTTTACCAGGCCATGTTATTAGGATTTGGCCCAATTTTGTGATATTTATGCCTGGTAATATATTTTACAATGATGGCAATGGTAATTTCTGTTCATAAACTCTTTTTACAATCTCATCACCAATTCAGACCCAGAGGGCCCATCTATCTCAGTAGCAACTGTATCTACAAATACATGTAGATTTGAAAATGAAATTACTGAAATTAGTAAAATATTTCAAAACAAGATATGAAAACACACTGGAATGGAAGACTCTGTTATGATCAGGGATTGCCTTAGATTTGGCTAGAGATAGTGCCACTTTTAGAGCAAAGCTTTGGCAGCTAAAATGTAAAATATATTCTACCTCTGTTTCCACCATAGTGTACTACAAAATCGTCTTCCCTCTGTGATTTTATCCCTCACCAGGCAATATAACTTGTTACAGAATCTTCATACAGTCATAAAAAGACATATACAACAAGAAACCACTAAGCTGTTTCCCACAGATCTCATATATTATGTACTGAGTTTTCCTCGCTGATTATTTGCAGAGGAAATATTCATAGAAAGAGGAACATAGCCCTTTTCTTTCACTGTATGTGTATTCAGTAAGACTTCTGAATGCCATCATGTGGGAAACCTGTTTTTCTCATGATCTATCTTACATGCTGAAACACAAATAATACATAGATCATTAAGAAGCCATAGTAAATGTGTATACTACAAGAAGACTTGATCTGTTGTTGCTATCCCACTGCCTTGCTCAAATAGCCAGCCATTCTCACTGCTGTCATTGCCCCCATTGCCCTGGCTGCTCTTGGAGCACATCATGGAGGAGAAGCTGGAGAGCAATTGGATCATCACAGAGGAGGAGGTGGAGGGTGAGTGCCTGGATCTCTGCCTCTGGCAATTTTACAAGATCTGTGAGTCCAGCAGCTCTACAAGTAGGTCTCAGCATCTCTTTTGTATCCTAATGACCCTCAAGATGCTACCACAGATGGCAGCCTTGGTGAAACAAGGTCTCACACTTTGTTGCGATTCCACAGTTCTGTCTGCAAATCTTTGTGGATTACATATTCCAGAAAAAAACTCCTAGACATTGGAAGCACACTTTACTGTTGAATATCTAATTTAATTTATTGTTATGTTATTATTTTTTTACTGTTGTCTTTCAAGTATGCTGAGAGCTTCTGTACCAGAGTCAAATTCCTTGCATATCCTACTATGCTTGGCCAATAAAATATCTGAATGTGAAATATAGCAGACTATAATTAGTGCATGGTCCTCAAACAGCTGGGCATTGGATCATGTTGTTTATGCATAGAAAAGAATTGTGTATGAACTAGCATTTGATGATGTGAAAAAAGTGGTGATTAATCTTTGAAGATTTTTTTCCACATTTGGAAGTATTACTTGATACTATAATTGATTATAGACAACCATTAACCAGGAGGACTGGCTCTTGGGTGGGAATCAAGTTAATTCAAGAGGACTGAATTACATCACTTAAAAAAATTCATAGGATTACATTGGTCCATTGATGAAATAGTTACACATAACCTCTGAACATCTGGCCTAAATTATTACAATAAGGTTTAGGAAGCCTGAATAAATAACAGATGTACTCAAAAAAAATAATTTATTTCTTAACAGTACGATCTGAATTAAATCTGAATTTAAATAACCCAAACTAAAACAAATTTAAAAGAAAATTATTTTTAGAACTGGTCATTTACAAATCATTATGCCAAAGGTCTGCTATTAGGTCCATGAACTGAATAATTCAGTGTCCTTTTTTTAAATGTCATCTTGCATGATTATTCTGTCATACATACTGTCACACAGACAAGCAAAGGTCTGTGACTCAATAGTTTTCCTCTTATTACTTCAAAATGGGAAACAGTCCCTGATGCTTTCACTGCACTGCATTGTACTCCAGTGCATTGGGATCCAGTTTATCATGCCAGAACAGAAGTGTGAAATGACAGACCTGTCAACACTGCTATCTATTGTCAGTTTTTTCCCCAAACCTCTGCACAAATAATGGCATGATTTAATCGTATCAATAATATCAGGCTTCCAAAAAGATTTGTCCATCTTACCAAAAATCAAATGCCACAACTACTCCAGATCTATCACAGGATTTGATGACAGGCTATGATCACAGCTGACCACATATCTAGAAACTTATCAAGGGAAAGCTGGCAACCAGGAAAGCTTGAAGTTGAGAAAATATGCTTCAAGATTTTTACAATCAATGTTCCCTAAATCCAAGCCTGCTCAGCTTCAGTAATATTTCCATGATCTTTGTCTTCCAACCATGTATGGATCTGGGATGCTGTTGGTGATGAGGACCAACAATGATAAAAGAGACAGAAATAACACATTTCTGCAGAATCTTGAGTCTCAAGATAACTATATGCCACCAATCAAGTCTGAAGTATTGAGCTACTCATATTGGCACGAACAATTGTAGTAAATCTTTGAGACACAATAGGGCTGGTGCCCTATTCTCAAGCTCAGAAATGCTTTGCAAATTCTGACTATTCATACCAATATTGGTGCACATACATTATCTGAATTGCTGAATATTCCAGATTTTTTTCTGCCAAGGTTTGCAGGCCCACAATTGCCTATCAAGGAATAGAAAGCAAGCAAATATCTTACACCCAGTGTCCTTTCTTCCTCTTTGCTTAGGTGACCTATTTTCACTTCCACATAACTGCAGTTTCCCAGCCCATTCCAAACCAACTCTGCTAATTCTTTAGCCCAAAGGAACGAGAGATACATTTGTAATTTTTCTCTGGAAGCCAATAAATCATTTAATAGTTTGATGTCAAAGGCAAGAGTAATAAAGAGGAAATTGCTCATTTCTTTATTTGTTATTAAAATTATGATGCTGAAGTCAGTTGTACACAAGGGAAAGAAAGAGAAGACAAAGCAGGACAAAAGGGAAAAGACAAAGGAATGAAGGAAAGAGTGCTAAATATATGTTTATTTCCCAAGGTACCAAATCATAGATTGATAATACTTAAGAATCTGCCAAACACATAAGCAGTTATGTCATTATCTGGAATTTATTATCTTCCTGTTTTCATTTAATCCATTGCCTAACATCTCCCCTTGTATTACAAACAAATTTACTCTTTAAAGAGTAAAGGCAACAACAAAGTAAAAACAATGAATGGAAAAAGAAACTCAAATCCCTTAAAAAATAGAAAAAAGATTGCTATATTTTTATTTCATTTCTTTTATAATTTTATTAATTTATGAATAGTTACTGGCTGTTTAACCGAATATGATAACATGTTGGATGCTTCTTCGGAATTATCCACAAAACTGAAAGCTGTCAATGAAGATTCTCAGTCATCCAGATAGAATTGTCTGGAGGCTGAATCATGGCAACTTTTTGATTTGAGTCTTTTTGCTGCTTATCCCAGCAGCTTCTTCAGTCTGAGAAAAATTAAGGCTATGTAATAATCTATGTAAATAGCCCTGCTGAGTCATTGGCCCAAGGTTTGAATGAGTTTCATAGCTGAAAGGAAATTTAGATGTAAGCGTACTTTAGAATTTGTGGGATTTAATTTACAATTCTAAAGAATGCAATAGCATCAGGCCTATAAAACAATACTATTTAAATATATACTACAGTACTATATTTTAAATATTTGTTTCTAACAATCTGTGCAAAGAATTAGTTAGGAGCATGATCAATTTGGTGAACATAAAATTAAACAGGAATGGTTAATATTAGAACTAATTCTGTGCTGTTGCAAATTTCTGGATCAAGAAGAAGTTGAAAAGGCCAGCCAACATTTTTTTTTCAGACAAGAAGAATTGTTTGCCTTGTGCAGTCTTGCATTTATCTAGGAATATAAGCTTGTATTGTTATTACTTTAGGAGAAAAATGATCTAGCCTGTGTGCATGTGTGTGCAGAAAAGTTTTTTATAAGAAATGAAAAATATTCCTTTATATTCTTACTAATAATAGTCTATTAAAATGCAAATTAGTATGTAAAAGTAAATGTAAAGCTGAGAGAGTTGGACCATAAGGAAGGCTGAGCACTGAAGAATTGATGACTTTGAATTGTGGTGCTGGAGAAGAGTCTTAAGAGTCTCTTGGACCACAAGGAGATTAAACCAGACAATCCGACAGGAAATCAACCCTGACTGTTCATTGGAAGGACAGATAGTGAAGCTGAAGGTCAAGTACTTTGGCCACCTAATGCAAAGAGAGGACTTGTTGGAAAGACCATGATTCTGGGAAAGACTGAAGGTAAAAGGAGAAGGAGACAGCAGAAGATGAAATGGGTAGATAACATATTTAGGGAGATGAGTGTGGATTTGGGTGGACTCCGGGAAGCAATGCAGGACAGGGATTCCTCGTGTGCTGCAGTCCATGGAATTGCAAAAAGTTGGACAGACTGAGTGTCCTAACAACAACAAAATGCAAATAATAAAAGCAATAAAATAAGAAATCAGAATATTACATCAAATGAATCTTAAATATTTGATGGCATTTAAAATACTTATCCTAAATTACCACAATCATATATTTAAATGGTGGACCATAAATCTGTGGTAAAAAAATTAATATATAAAGAAACCTTGCACAAACTTGTATAAACCAAGAATACAATGTTGCATTTTGCAGCAAAGTCTCTTTAAAAAAGGTCAAAAACTTAATTTATTTTTCTCTCTATTTCTCATTCCAGAGTACTTCAAGAGAATTCAAGATTAAATATAAATTTCTGCATTTGATAGTGTTTTGTTCTGCATTACTGACTTGAAAAGTCCAAAAGGAGAGGAAGTCGTTTTCAAAGCAATAACATGGCAAAGATCTGTCTATAGTCAGTATCACAGAAAATCTTTCAAACTTTACAAATGGAAATCATTAATCTCCATGCAGGAAGGAATGAGAGCCAATTAGCATTCCAGTGAGAATGTGACATTATTTCCAATTTAAATTTCTCAATTTTGGATCTGAACACTGAAAAACTTAGGGTGTAGTCAGAAAGCTCTGGAGAGCAGCAGTGATGGAAATATCAGAAAACCAATAATGATTACAAATGTGATGGTTATGAAAACAAAGGGACCAACCAGCCTGCCCAGAAGATAGCTAAGCAGTCCATCAGAAGGAAAACAATATATCCTAGGGTTTGAACATTGTTCCTCTGTGTAGGGCTTGTTCTAGAATCACAGCTGTTATTGGTTATTGAATTCTTTGATTACAGTTTCCTATTTTCTTCAACAAAACCTGTTTCTTGATCTTGGATTTCTCATGAGTGTGCTAAGTGGTTCATTTTTGCCTGTTGAGAAAAGCCTAACAAGGAGAACAGAAGGAGATGATTGTTAATTGTTAATAACATTGTGACTTCCTGGGAAGGAATAGTGAACTGAAGACAGCAATCATGGCAAAATGAAGAATTAACAAGTAGACCAGCTCTTCATAATCTCTGGACAAAGAGAGGCCTTGAGATTGCTTATGAGGAAATTTTAAAACAATGGTCTCAGATGTTCAAACTACAGCTGATACCTTCAAACAGGACATAGCTTTGCTTACTTCCTTTTCTGAACATTTTTGGAAATTGCTTGTTAACTGCTTTTTAGCTTTTAGGAACCTATGGATTCATACATTTTATAACAACAGATGAATATCTTTCAGTCCTTAGGCAAACTAGTTTTACATGCAGGTTTAAAGATTTTTTTTAAAAAATGTTGAAATAAACAGCAAACAGGTGAATAGAAGTTTGATTTTGGAAAGTTACAAATGGACTAATGGTCCAGATGGATTTGAAATAAAATTTTGGAATTAATTATAAAGATCTTTCTCATGGGAAAATACTTTTTGTTTTAATTCTCTTTAAAAACATGATTGGATGAGGCTTTGAAGGATGGACACTAGAAGAAACTAGAATTAAAGATTACAAGTAAAGGAAAATAGGATTTAAATTTTACTTATGGATAGAGAATGGAGCAAAATTGTTTAACATTGGACATACTGAAGGGTACTTTTGAACAATGGACCTAGAAGCTAATTTTTAAAGTGTCTAATTTTATAGTTAGGCTGGGTTTAAAAGATACAGTGGAAGAGGAACAAGTTGAAAGTGGATTTTAAAATGACAGGCTACAAGCAGGATATGGCAAAATATGCTATTTTGGATGTACAAATGTAACCAGCTGATTTCTTAATAATAAAATGGGACATATAGTTTGGGTAGTAGCTAAGGCCCTGGCCAAGAAACCAGGAGACTTAGGAATGAAAGCTTGCTGGGTGAATTTGGGCAAGTCATTCTCAGCCCAACTCACAGGGTTATTGTGTTGGGGAAAGCAGGCAGAAAGAGTATTATGTATCTTCACTACATTGAGTTACTTATGAAGTAATAAAGGTGAGATAAAAATCTAATAAGCCAACTAACCAAAAGAGACCTGGATAACTTTCCTAATTTGGATTTACAAAAGAGACTTGATAAAATTTTGAAGAATTTTGTGAGAAGGGACAAAGAAAAGTGATAAGAAATCAAGTTGTAGGTCATTATTTGAAGTGACTAAAGATCAAGATGGCTAAAAGTAAAAGGAAGGAATAAAAAGTTGTTTGATTTGATCAAAGGTAAAATAATTTTGTTATCTCTGGTAACACTTAATGGACTTTTGCTGATCAGGGTTGAATGACAAGACTTTAAAGATTTTATATATATATATATAAGATATAAAATATGGAAAGAAAAGACAATTTGTTGTATTTTAAGTGAAAGTGATAAGTTACTAAAATTGTTTATACCTGTAATGAAGGGGGAGTTACTTCTTTATTTATTTGATTTTATTTTTCTTTCTATTCTTTTTTCTTTCCTTTTCTGCACTTTCTAATTTTTTCTTTTTACTCTTTTACTTTTAGTTTGTATTAATTTCTTTAGTAAAATTATTATTAAAATAGGTGACTTGTTTGTAAGCAAAGCAGATTATGATTGAGTATTCCGATTTCCAGAGCATGAATTATCTACAAGACAAAGACTGGTTTAAGAAAACTGACTACAATATGAAAAGAAAGTGAATAACATCTTAATTAGAATAGTCAAAAGTTCAAAAGTAATTGAGTCAGATAATTTGTAGATTGCTTTCAAAAAATGGGTTAGCTAAATACAGCAAACAAAATTAGATGAATTCAAAATATTGGTGGCTAAATAATATAGAGGCATAAATCAGCATATATGTGGATCACATTGAAATTAAAACTCAGTGTGGATGAAGAAAGAGATCTGACCTAGATTTTTTCTTACAGTCTTTTTTTCCCCAAGTGAAAAAATTATATGGAAGCTTTTGTAAAGTGATGTTTGTCTTGAATTAATTTCTACTGCTATCTGAAGACTGTGATCTGCATGTTGACATTTGTATTAAAATGGAACCCAAGCAGATTAGTTCTCAAAACTAGTTGGCTCACTCATCCTCACACAGGATTTTTTTGGCCCAATATATTGCTTTTTGATGTGGAAAGTAATCTATAGATTTCTAACACCCATGCTCTGTCTATAGAAAGGAACCCTTACTGTACTGACTAAGCTTTTTAAAATGGCATGTTCTACATTAGGCTGCCCATTTAAAAGTTTTAGCTGGCATTATTGTCAGATGTCTGACAATAACACTTAATATAACAGTTCCCAACTGTTCTGGGAACGTTGAGGGATTTGAACAGGCTGGGTTATGTTACTCTCATTGGCTGTCAATGCTTCTGAGTTCAATCCAAGATGCAAATATAGGAATCTCATCTTTTAAAGCAGAGCAGGCAATCATCAGCAGGAAAGGTTTCCTTGGCTTCTGCAAAATCCTTTGGAGGATATGCAAATACAGACACCCTCAGACAGATGGCTATTGTGCATACCACATACCCATTCTCTTTCTTTCTTCATATGTATACAATTCACTCTCTCTTTCTCTCTCACACATACACACATACACAATGTTAATTTGATCTTTTAACAAGGCCCCTATCTGCTGTCTCAAGAAATTTTTCTGAAATTGGGGAGGAAATATGTTCACACAATGTTGACTTCTCATTTTTGCTTCCTTTTCTCACTCTCTAGATGATTTTTCTATTGCATGTAATTTGTATTTTTGTTCTTTAAAAGAAAGAGAAAAAACATGAATTGTTTCCCCCAAGTCCTGCAGCCTGTATTTATGTGAATATAATCATTTATACACATTACAGTTTTAAGAGATGGATGAATGAAAACTGCATGGTACCTAACCTTCACTTGATGTTATCTGCTGTACAGAATAATTTCATAAAGACAGAATTTGCACTAAAATTAAATTTCTGAGGAGGAATTTATTTAAATCCTCCATACTTGCCTATGATCTCCAAGTCCAGAGCCAATCCTCAATCCCTGGATTTTTATGGAGCCATTTTCAACCCACTGGGAAGAAACAATACAACATGATTTAAATCAACTTAGCTGGGGTGAGGTGAAGCTATAAATATAACAACAAAAGTAATAAACAACCATTGGGGAGAAACAATCAGCAAGCTATAGATGGCCATCCTTGTTTCCAAGTGTAAAATAATGTTGCAGGAATTTGGATTTGGGACATTACAAATTGCTGAAGAAATAATACCTCTGAAAGAGGCACATTGTCAGTGTTCTGTTATCCGTTCTATCGCTTTTAAAGGTGATTGAGTAAAAAGCCAACCTGCCCCCTCCGCACATGCTACAGAGCTGGAAAGCATTTGTCACTTTGCGATATGATATGCGCAGGGCTTTTAAGCTTTCCTGATTGCAAACAAATGTTTATGTGGAGTTAAGTGTTGCTCTCTTTCCTTTTATAGATTGTAGCATGCTTACAAAGTAAGGGAGGAGGGGAAAGAAGGCCGATGATCATTTGGATATGCATTCAGAAGATTTATAGGGATTAAAGCTAATGGAATCCACTTCCTCAAACAAAGGCACTATTTTATGGAGGCAACTATGCCCTGTCAGTTTAGCTGGAAAGCTATTACTTGGCGGCTGATATCTCTAAGAGAAAGCAACTTCCCTGAGCAGGTGTAAGAAAACATTAGGAAGCACACAATTTACTCATATTTACCAACCACTGAGTGTGATATAGATGATAATCAGAGCATATTCTTCATATTTTCTTGGGCTAAAAAAATGTTCTGCATTAAATGTAGGAAAGGCTGCCTATGATACAAGACATACTGGCTAAATGCAGTAATATTTGGACTCTGCCTAACTGAACTTATGTTCCAAAGCGTACGCTTTCAAATTTCAGCAGAATTCAGAACCACTTGGCAGCTTTATACTGTGAGCTAAATTGTATAGGAGCATGTGTGAGAGAGAGAGGAAAGGAGAAGGAAGGAATTTTCTTTGCTTTTGAAACTCTGTGCATTATGTAAAAGAATGTAGGGATAATTTAGGGGAAAGTACAAAAGAGCCATTAAGGAGAGACTTGAAGAAGCAATAAAGATCAAAGCGAGAGTGAAAAAGAAACTCAAAATAATCCCACCTAAATTTTGTTTATTATATGATGGGACAGGAAAAAAATGGGTAAGTTTTCAATATTCTGTTAATATCCTACAGCAATAAAGTAACATTTGTTGAATCATTGCAACATTTGTTTCTGACCTGGTCTATCTTGAAGGTCTGACCCAATGCCCCCACCCTCAGTTTATATTTTGCTTATCGTTCCTAAATGCAACATAAAATGAATTTAAGTATCCCCCATACTGTCCTGCACCATGTGTGTCTTCGATATGAAAGCTGGAAATGACAGACTGCACAATTAGCCAATGATTTGCTCAATCTCCAGCTAGCTGATAACTCCCCACTGAGAATGTCAGCCAATCAGCTTTATTGCTTCAAAGTTGCGATTTACTTAATGTCTACTACAGTTTACGTGAATTATGAAATGAAGAAATGAATTAACAGAGAAGAAATTAACAGAGAAGAAAGCTACTTGTATTACTATTAAAGGAAACACATGCAGTTCTTGTATTTGTCTACAAATATTTGTGTATATTCCCTTATGGTTAGGGTTAGGGTTAGGGTCAGGTATACCTGACTTATTACTTAGGAATAATTGTAGTTTTGGATGGTAACAAATACACCGAGAAGCCTCAAAGGTTCTCCACAATCTCCATGGTGCAAGATCAAAACTGCAGCTGTTTTCCCAGCAAGTACTAAGAATTTGCATGGTAGCAAAACTAGTGACAGTTGCATTCCATTTCAGGAAAAAAAATATTTGAAGGCTTTTCATGAGTGAAATGGGAGATAGTAGAGCAAGAAGGTAGAATAGCAGGATAAAAATGAGCAAGATGAACTTGTTGAAATCAGCGTTTTTTCACTGAAGTGAGAGCGAAAAAAAGCAGATGGTTTTGCGAACCATTTTTGGAGCTTATGACACATCAGCTATGGTTTATAGTTGGCTTCCTGAGATTGGCAAGAGTGGAGAGAAAAAATCAGAAAAAATGTTGAGGAGTAGAACTCTGCAGCTTTCATGTGTTTCTTGTCTCAAAAGGTGAGCAATTGGGCCACTGATTTTCAGCTGCAGTGGTCCAAAAATATTACAAAAGCCAAAAGCCTTATATGACCTGGGAGTCATATAAGGACCTGATTCTGCAGGTTATCCATTTTGAATCCACACCATGACATATTATGGCAAGTATCCAGGCTTTCATAAAGAACTGTCTCCCTGCACAACCTGAGGTATTGTCTAGAATGAATCTGGAACTTTCTGTATGAAAAATAATATTCTGCTATTGACATAATAGTGGCCTTCTCTAAAATAAAGGCTTTGTTTGTGATGGCATATACATATGCACACATACATCCATACATAACTATAACTACATATATAATTTAAAGAGAGAAAAGGTTCTTAGTTAAATGTAAAGGACTGTTGCATATATTCAAGATTAAATTGCCAAACAATGTCTCTTAATGTGCTGACTGCATTTTCATATTTCATAATAAGTTCAGTGACGTTATTTACTACTTAGTGGTCCAATCAAAACAAAAACAAACAAAAATGGTATCTTTAACATCACGTAGGCTTATTTCTCACATTATTTGCTCAGGATAAGGGTTCTTGTATCCTAAATCCAAACAGAGCCCCATCACCTCTCAGGAAACAGTCCTGCTTCCCTACTTCCTTGACCTTATGACCAACCATTTGGAAGACACTGTTATAGCAGCCTAAGTAATTGGCGCTCACTTCATGAATTCCATTTAGCCATTTGCATGCAACAATCTCTGAATTTAATTCTTGGATGTAGAAAAGAGAAATGAGTTTGTTTTGAGCACGATAGGCTTCTAATGGAGCATATCCACTGAAACAGGTTTGTATCTTCTGTATTTAATTAAAATGAATATCTTGGCCAGAGATACAAATACATCAGAGCAAGAATGGCATGTGATCCAATGCTTGGGATTTGGACATAGCTGGGGTAAAGCCTTTTCTTAATAGCAATCCAGCATGTATTTATCTTCACTTATAAGGAAGAGCATTGGAACTTTTCTAGACTTATAGTTACAACTTGTTTCTTCACTCAACTCCCTGACAACCACATGTCCCACAGTGACTGGAACATGTAAATCAACTGTCTCTATATTTCAAATTAAGAAAAAGTCAGTTTTTTTTATTTATCTCTGAATACCAAATATAAAGCTTAAGCAAGCCAGTTTTAGATTTGCTAAGACAAAAGTTCATGGAAACAGAAAAGGCTCTGGATTTGTTCAATATTCCTTTGCTCTGACTCTCCCTCCCACCCCACAGAGTTAGGCATGCAGTTTAAGTATATTTGTTTACTCAACCAAGTAGAATTTGTAAAATAAAACCTCTCCAAGATGTAGGCATGCCTTTCACAAAGACAAGACCAAATTCAATAACAGCTCTTGGATCAGGAGAATTAGTTCATCCTCCTCCATCTGTTCTTTCAAATTCCTCTTCTTTTTCAAAAGAAAGACAACTTAGGGAGCAAAATGCAAACATTGTAGACGGTTGTGATCCTTCAAAAGTTCAAATCTTTTTTTTGTGATTCAAGTAAAAGTAATTCATTAATTAAAATTCATTAATTTAAAATACTGGAATCCTGCTTAAATTCTAGCAGCCCAAATATATGGCTTGTAACATCTACATACATAGAATAGTGGCAGGAATCCTAAAGCACAGTGAATTTACAATCCGTTATATATATATAATTTATATATATTGAATTTACAATCCGTTTTTCACTGTTGGTCCCAAGGATGGCATGGAGGTAAACAGTTATTCTCTCTCAATCAGCTGTCTCCGATGAAACACCCTTTTGTACAGAATAGCTGATTTAAATAAAAAAAATAAAAATTTTGGAGGGTAGGTACAGTGAAGGACTTCTACAGTGAATGCTGTGTGGGGGCATCATCTTCATCCCATGTAGTTTACAAGGACTACTAAGCCATTTGGCTCTAAGTTAAGGCCCTAAATATGTTTAGGTTTGTAGATGTTTTAATAGGAGAACAGAAGCACCCAAATCTTCATTTGATTGGACACAACAGAAAATATTAAAACATATTTTTAAAAGCTTTTGTAAGGAAATGGATAGGCTTGATATCCTTCTCAATTATTTGCTTTGGACCTTTGCTTACTTTCAAGAGAAGGTAGTCAAATCTCTTTATCCTTAATACTATATTTGGGTTGTGGTATCAGTGTCTGACTGAGATTGCTGCTGTGTGACACAGACTTCAGCTATTTTACCCCAGAGACATATATCAGTTGCTGGTGTTTTCTCTCCCCTGCTTCTCCCACAGTTGCTGATAATCACCAACTTCTCAAAGAAAGGAAGGGGAAATAAATTCTAAAACAGAAATAAATCCTGAAGGATTAGATAAACCTGAACATTCTATGGTTAATGTTCTACCAACAGGCCATAAGAAAGATTACTGCCAGTAAATAATTTCTTACTACTTCCCCCCTTTCTAAATTACTGTCATGTATAGATATTCATTTTGTTGTCTTCAGAGCCTGTAATGAAACATCTGTTGTGTTTGTCCAGCTTGGTGATTGAGAAGGGTGCTGTGTCCTAAATCATTCATAAAATCATTATTTCATGTTTGGAAGCAAGATCTTTATTCTTGATTCACACCACTAAATAATCTTCTAATCTGTACTCCTGAACAGAATACCATGATAACCAATACTTTGAGATCTGTCTTAAGGATATTGGGTCAAATGGGAGAGGAGTAAGACACATTCCTTTGTGGGTTTATTTTTCTTACGGATTAGTTTTACATTGGCTCGTCTCAATGTCTGTAGTAAATTGCTTTTCTCTCAGGAATTTGTAGATAATTTAGCCAGGGGATTGCTAACCATATGTGTAATTTTTTTCTATTAACTTTTGGCTCAGTGCCAGCAGTCACAGAGCTATATTGTTTTAAATATTTCATATGGCTGACCTGTCACTGAAAAGAGAATAAAACTTACTTCTCTTTTGGCCAATGTTTCTTTTGGCAATAGAAAATTTGAATAGTGTCTCTGAATTCCCAATATCATGTAAGGAAGAAGAGAAGCCAGTCATTAAAGGTTTAAAACAGCACTTTGTCCACGATGTAAATACTGACAATTGACATTTGAAAATTCTGCTCTTTTATCAATTTATGATGATAGGCAACTATCTCATGTGCAATTTATAATTTAGAAACTACAGAAACCTTACTTCTGAGACATAATTTCTTAGAGAGAAATTCAGTGGTTAAAGATGTGACACCATCTTTATATATACAACTTGAAATGCTTTTCCAAATTACTGAAAGACCTCTGGACTTGGAATAATAGAAATTTGCAGAGTTTTTATGTTAATAAATATAAAAAATCAGCGTGCATCCTACAAAACATTCTTATGTCACCTGATGGGAAATCATGATGTAAGACAGACAAGTCAAGCATGAATTTTATCCATTTTAGAATAAAAGATCCCAGAAGACATTGTTAGCAATTGAAATCTCATGACAGAATATGGTATGTAGGTTTAGAGATTCAGAAGTCTGAAATCCAGGTGAAACAAATGCAAAGAGACAGAGAATAAAGCCAGTGGAGAACAGAAACTATTATGATTTAATGTAAAAAAGATTGTGCCTGTGTTGCTTACTTAGGAACAAACAAATGGAATATATTATTGTTATTTACAAATAATTGGAGCAGATGAAAGGAAGCATTTGTTAGAGGCAGGGTAGAAAAAGAGTTGTTAAAGTAAAATACGCATACAAGAAGAACTAGATCTATGCATCTCATGGTTCTATACATTTCAGCATTATACACATAATGTTATACACTAAATCATTTGTACAAACAAAGTTATGAAATTCTCATTACTATTGTTGATGAAACTAATTGTTTGAATTTGGGAACTTCAAAGCTGGATTGGGATAAGAAATGGGTGAATCAGTGAAGTTCAGTTTCTTTCAGTCAATTTATTTATAAAATTTATTTATTTATACTTCTACATCAGTTTATTTTTTAAAAAATCCATCTAAAAATTCATAAGAACATTAATATGTATCCTGATATCTGCATTTAGAATATGTGTCATAGATGATAGATAGATAGATAGATAGATAGATAGATAGATAGATAGATAGATAGATAGTTAATGGTACAGTATGCAACTGCCAGTGGCATCCCATATTTAGAAAAGGATAGGATAGATTTAAATAAATGAAATTGCATAAAATTGCAAACCAAACAAGTTCTTCTAATCTCTAATTTATTCATGGTATTGAATGACAATGAGATACTTGTAAATTCAATATAAAGAAAAAGATTTAAGTCTGGCCACAAATGTTAATAGTATACCAGCAGCAAGCTATGAATTTCTTTTACTCTTTCCTTGCTTTTTACTGCATTCTCTAAGCTCTATTTATTTCCTTTATAATACAGATTATCATATTTTGTTATATTATACAGGCTAATCTGAGACACATGCTTAAGGATCTTTTTTTTGTCCAGTGTAAAATGGCAATTATTTATTAAAAAATGGAAAGTAGCTTGATTTTTCTTTACTGTTTTGAAGACAGACATTTCTATGTTGATTATTATTTCACACTTAACAACTGTTCTTGAAATGAAAAGGGGGAAGGGAAGGGAAGGGAAGGGAAGGGAAGGAAAGGAAAGGAAAGGAAAGGAAAGGAAAGGAAAGGAAAGGAAAGG
>JANHZU010008161.1:23990-40395 GCA_032468055.1 Acrochordus granulatus
AAATATATAACTGAAATAAAAGATTATAGGACCATACTTGTATATTTGATAACTTGTCCTGATTTTGAGGCCACCTTTGATGAAATTGATCATATTTTCATCCTGGAAGAAAAAACAAATTTAAAATTAAATACTAAATAAAATAGTACAGTTGTGTAATTATCCATTTTTGAATTTTTAAAATGAATAAATATCCTTCAAAATGTATGTTTTAAAAAGAATTTTAAAATTAAATGTTCTTATGTCTACGTATATATATAGAGAGAAGAATGAGAAAACTATGCTTAACCAAGGAACAATTCCATTAAATAATTGAGAGACAAAACATCATAGAACAAGTTGAAATTGCATATAATGACACTAGATGGTGCTTAAAGTAAAAGATAATAACAATACCAACAAGATCTGCAATCTTAGTTACGGTAATAACATAGTATAAAGGATGACAAAGCTTGGCATTTCCAGATTCCCTTGATTAAAAAAAATGAATTCTTCAGCAATTTCCATTTGCCATCCTTACTCAAAAGCATTATTTTCTTTATGTTCCCATTATTTTCTGTATATTTTCTATTGTATATGAATGGTGACTAAACTATACAACATGATTCATAAGTAGCAATAACTAATTGTTTATATCAATTATAGATCTTGCAATACAGGATCTACATCACAGCTTCATAAAGTACAATTCTACTTAATTTTAATTGGCTGTATTATTGATTTTTAAGATAGTCTTAAATATTATTTGGTAAAGATTCTGACTCTGGACATTTCCTTCAGTTCTATCAGTATGAGGACTGTACAACAGCTTAAATAAAATGTAATCATGACAAGGTTTTTTTAACTGAGTACCTTGGCAATTCACAAGGAAATACCTGCATGTATATTTACTGAAGATTAAGAGAGAGGGCTTAATTAAAGAGATTCTTGCTTCCAGACAGTTTCCCATTCCTATCAAATCAGCATTATTTTACTCATTATCAAGTGGCCAAATTCAGCAAGTCCCAAGCACTCTACTTAGTAAGAACATAATATTTCAGTCTATAAAAGCCAAGGGAAGATTTTGTCCTAGATTTGCCTGCTTGGTTGTATTGTCAGTTTTTTCATTCCTTACTGCAGTTCTTTATCAGAGTTATATCTAATCTGATAAAGAGTGCCCCCTTGCAAGCTGACTTTTGGAACCTAAGGAATAAATCTCACTATAAAACTTCTGTATAATTGTATATGCAAGATAGCAAAGTTCCCCAGCAAAGGAAGAATAATATTAACAACTATACAAATAGGAATTATATTGAATATAATGATGTTATTTGTACTCTTAAAGTCACAATGTTGGAGTTGGCTACCAGCACTTTATGCACAGAACCCAATCCCAAAAACTTTTCTAAAGTCACATACAAGAAGATGTGGATGAATATGGCAGCTAAGTCAGATTTGGCCATAAAAATTTTTACTGAAGTCTAGAAACTATGATTATGGGGTGAGTAAAAGCCATTCCATCTGTCATTATAGGAAACAAAATGGCAAAATCATTACTGAATCTATAATGTAGCATGATGTTTATATTCCAACAGATTGGCAATATGTACACAAACTATATTACCTGTACAAATGTCAAGGCTGCTTTCTGCAGTAAACATTCAGCGTAACAGAGTTCTGCATGCATTTCCTCTATTGAAAAAGAAATGTTTATGTATATATATCTTAGTACCCAGCATTTTTATTAAAGCAAGAAATTGCTAAAAACCAAGAAACATTCCACACAAAATTGCAGTATTCTCATACAGTATTTGGATTATTTTTTAAATTGACTAATTTAGCCTTTAATTTAATATTATTTTTCTATCTAATTATCATTGTTTAACAACGATAAATTGTTAACAAATACCTATTTAACAGGTAATTTATTGAATAAAGGTCTCCCTTTACTATTTTTTGCAGACTGTTTTGCTTTATGCTGATGTTACTTTATGGTTTCTATAATATACATTATTTTTTAATCAAATCCTTTTAAATTATCTGGTAGCCCAAAGAATTAAGTATTTTAACTAAATAAAAATAATACTGAGTAAAGTTGAAAATAATATAAACCAAGCCAGTAGTGGTATAGTGGTCAAGGGTATCCTGGCTTGTCAAGTCATCTTGGTAATTTTTAATTGAAATCTAAACCAGGATTTTGGAAAGATTTGTATGTTGGGATGGTAGTAAGACATTTGCTTTGCTTTTAAAACATCACAGAATGAAACTACCAATATTTATTTAGGGAACTAACAGTAAGCCTGCAGAAATAATGATGAAATTTTATCTCTTCTGGCACTTCTTAAAATTCTTAGGGGCCATGGTGGCTGAAAGGTTTACACACTGGGCATTGGCCGGAAGGTCAGCGGCCTGAGTTCAAGACTCAAGAGCCAACAAATAACAGGGTAAGCTCCCGTTCCTGCCCCAGCTCCTGCCAACCTACCAGTCTGGAAGCATGTAAAAATGGAAGTAGATAAATATTACCACCTAATCCAGTGGGAAAGGTAACAGCAATCCGTGCACCTCGGCGTATGGTTATGACCACATGACCACAGAAGCTATGAAACAGTTATGTTTCCGTTTCAGCTATGAAACAGAAATGAGCACTTCCTCCTAGAGTCCAGTCATGACTGGCAGGGGAAACCTTTACCTTTTAAAATTCTTAAAGCATAAAGAAGAAATTATATTAAGAGTAAGTACTGTATTTAGTTATAAAGACATATAAATATATATGCCACCTATTCCAGTTGTTCAAAGAATCTCATCCAAATATACACAAAAGGCTTTTAAGGATTTATATATAACATTTAATGCAACATTTAGCAACACTGATTCTTTACACTAATCAGAATACAACAAATCAACAACTGATGGGACATGACAGTTTACAACTAGATCATCAATACAATCAAACCCAAGAGTGTGAATTACAAACCTCCAATAAACACAGAAGTGGGTAGGCAACTAGTGGCTATTTTTGCAAACTATATGATATCTGTACCAATTAATGACTGCCACCTATGTATAAATAAGTATAGATCTAACATAGATGCACATAAGGTAGATTGCTTGACCACAACAACCCAATCAGGAAATGTTATAAATAACCTTATTATGAAGAGACAATCAAAGAAAAAAGATCAACTTCTGATTAAACTACAAAAGCTCAAACTTGACAGGCATTCCTGTAGGAGTTGTACACAATTTCTCAAGTAGACAATTAACTTAGGAAGAAATGGCAATATTAAGCCATGAAGCAAAATTCAATATATGAGATACCTCTCCCAGAGATTTTATTGCGGCTTTGAAAGTGACATTGGCTAACACAGGGATGGATGAAAAGACAAAGCATACCATCAGGCAAAGAGTTTGTTAACATTATCCAGGCATAATCAACAGAAGGCATTTAATCAGTTTGAACAACAAGCTTTTCTTAATCTTAGACATGAACAATCGTTATCTTGCCTGCAGACCAGGGTTGTGCAAATGTTGTTATGGATCATTCAGATTATGGAGAAGAGGCACTTATCTTACTAACAGATCCAGATTCTTACAAACCAACTAATAAGGTTACAATGAAAATTATGTTAATAAAGCTTAAAGCCATTTTAAATGATCTCAAACTGCATAGAGTGAACACAGATAATGACTGGCACTTGATGCACCCAATTGATACATCTCTTGTCAGATTTTATAGCCTACCAAAAGTTCACAAGGAGGGGATAATGTCCCATTGTTGCCTTTCAGGGGAACCCTACTTATAATTTGGCTAAATTTCCAGCATAGAAGTTAAGCTTCTTAACAAAATTACCTCAGACAACTATTACATCTGCATCACAACTTCTGGCAGACCTCAAACTCCAAAAGACTGCACCTGATGAACTTATGTTATTTTTCAATGTTGTATCTTTATTTACTTCTACTCCATCAACTTTATTTCTGGATGTGATGGCAAAAATCTTAATGAGCATTATGATGAAACCGTCACCATTTAACTAAGTCTCATATTCTACAGCTACCTTCACCATTTAACTAGGTCTCATATTCTATAACTAATACAATTTCACCAACTGACTTTGTTCACTTTAAAGGCAAAATTTATCAAGTTAAAGGCACTCCAATGGGGTCTCCAACCTCAAGCATAATAGCTGAGATAGTCCTCCAAGAATTAGAACAATGTGTCTTCAAGACCTATCAACCAAAATTTTAGAAGTGTTATGTGGACAACACCGTTGCAATAGTGTAAGAGGAGGATGTACCCACATTTCACCTTTTGCTCAATTCATTTTTTCCTGACATCTAGTTCACTATGGAAGAAGAAAAGGGGGGACAACTTGCATTTTTGGATGTTTTAGTCAGCTGGACTCCAGAAAGACTCCACACTACTGTTTATAGAAAGAATGCCAGTAGCTATAAACTCCTTGACTTCAATAGTAACCACCCCAAACCTCCAAAAGAAGCTGTGTTAAAACTGTTTGCAAGGGTCAATACACATTGTAACACCCAGTGTGCAAGGACAGCAGAAATTAATAATTTATTTAAACAGTTCAAGTGAAATGGTTATTCCTCACTCTTTTACAACAAAGTGCTTGCATTCTAGATCAAAATGGTGGAAGGAGTTACAGATAAGAACGTGATTTTCCCTCCCATATATTCACTATGTTTCTGAGGCAACCAAATGCATATCGCAAGGCTTACATGTGGGAATTGCACCTTGACAGATTTACTTTAAGACACTGACTTATAAAGGTAAAAGATCATCTGGATTTGAAAGAAATAGCAAGGGTTGTTTATTGCATTCCTTGAGCTGATTGCCCCGTGAACAATATTGGGCAGACTGGCCACAGACTATAACAGCACTTAAAGGAACATGAACAGGCAGTGTTAAGGAAGGACCCAAGGTCTCTGGTTGCAACCTACAGCTGCGAATTGAAACACACTTTTAAATTCAACGGAACAACCATCTGAGGTTGTGCGGGGAGAAGATTAACTAGGAAGTTATTAGAAGCATGGGAAACGGGTCCTTTCTCTTTAAATAGATGCACAGATCTCCCTCTGTCCTACAGTCAGTTCTATCCTCAGTCAGCTGGAACACGGCGCTAACCAATGGCACATGTGCAAGGGGGAGAGGGAGGGGTTGAACGGTCTGTATGAGTGTAGCTGTCAAACTGAGACGAGCTGTTAATCCTTTTGTGTTTTGCTCTGATGATGGATCCTAGATTGTTGGATCTGAAAGCTCAGATAGGTAAAAACATTGCTGCTCCAGTGTCCAGCTCTTAATTCCTTATTCAACAATCAAATTGTGCTAAGTTTTACAAATATTTAACAAAAATAGGTGATCTTTACGGAAATTGAATTCTGGTCTGATAATAATGGCTTTACAGAGAATAGATCAGAATTGTCTGGGTAGTTTGGTGAATAAGAGGTGATAAAATGGATCCTTGTACTGTACCTTCATAAAACAATAACATGCAGTGTCGCAGGACATGAAGTATGAATTCAGTACTCCTTGTCCAGAAGTTTAAATTCTATTTCTTTCTTTTTGTATATGCCTTTAGGAATTACCATGGGGTGACATTAAAACACTCTAGGGTTAGTGCTGTTCAAAATTTAGGGAGTTATATGTTGTGCATATTTGCTCAGAAAATGTTCTTCAGTAGGGCAGATTGATCCAATTCAGTTTCCAAATCTGGGGCATATTGCTAAAATGCAATGAGTCATAAATCATCATTAAAAAGGCTTCTCTAACCTGCCTACTCCTTAATAGCTTGTTAGGAACACATGGAGCCACTTGAAATACCTATAAACCAGTAAAACTCTTGTTCCTGTAATCTTTAACTGGGTGAAACAATGCATCATAGGGCAACAATTTTTGAGCCAAGTTACCTCAAGTGGGCTAATTTACAGAATGTGTTCAAAATCTGGGACCAGTGACTCCCATGGAATTGAAATTTGGTGAATTTTGTAAAATATTTAATGACATAAAATTAACATAAAACAGTTTATGATATAATACAAAACGTCACAAAATATTTCCTGTGCTGATGTTTGCCTGTGCTATACTGTTCAAGATGGGCTATTTTCAAAACAGATACATCTCTGAATATAACTTTTCTACTGAAGGCAGTACATTAGAAATTCTGTCATTGTTGAAACTTGAGGAACTTGGTAAGGAAATACCTCTGAAATGATGACCCAAGAGGTCATGGGTTGTTTAGTAATCCCTTAGACATTTGGATTGGACCCTTTCCAGAGGAGCAGAAACACTGTAAGTTTCCAACTGAGAACCAAATGATAATTGCATAAATGTTTAGCTAAATAAACCTTTAGTACTGCTGGGATGTGCTCTGCACATCAGTAAGATAGGACTGCATTAACTACTGCTGTTTTTCATGCATTTTGACTGATATAATTTTGATGTGTTTTGCATTTTTTCCCTTTTTTAAGGAAGGTGGTAGAGAGAGTGGTGACTTGGAAGTTTCAGAAAACCCTGGATGAGGTGGATTATCTACATCCCTTTCAGTCAAGATTTAGACCAGGGTTTGGGACTGATTGAGGTTGTGCATCCATTTTCTTGACTTCTTAGTGACATTCTACCATTAACAGTATGTTTCTGAGCCAGCTTTGGGAATTGGGGGTGAATGGCACTGTACTGTGCTGATTCTCCTCCATAGCTGGTTCCAGTCAGTGTTGATAGAGGGAGGGAGATCCAGATCTAGGCCCCTACTCTGTAGGCTGCATCTGGGCTCACTTATCTGTCCCCTTCTATTTAACTTTTACATGAGACCACTAGATAAGGTGATCTGACAGTTTGGAGTGAGATATCAATATGAAGATGACACCCAGCTTTAATCTTTACCCCAGGCCCTTTGAGTGATGCCATAGTCATCCTATTCCAGTATCTGGAGGCTGCTGGGGACTGGATGGGATGAAATGGACTTCAGTTCAACCCTAGCAAGACAGAGTGGCTGTGGGTATTGGGGCCTCCAGAGACAATGTTCTTCTATCTTTAGTTCTGGATGGGGTTGCACTATTTCAGACAGACCCGGTACACAATTTGGGGGTCCTCCTAGTCTCACAACTCCTGCTCAAAGTGTAGGTGGCAGCTGTGGCTAGGAGAGCCTTTGCACATTCAGGTGGTGTACCAGTTGCGCCCATTCTTGGACCAGGAGGCCCTGCTCACAGTGTCTTGTAACTTCTCATTCAGGTGACTGCAACATGCTCTACTGGGGCTGCCCACAAAGAGGACTTGGAAACTTCAACTACTGCAGAATGCAACTGCACAGGTAGTAAATGGTGCCAGATATGCAGCACATATAACACCACCATTGTGTGAATTACACTGGTTACCAGTATGTTTCCAGTTGCAATTCAACGTCCTGGTTGTCATCTTTAAAATCCTATATTTGACTTGGGGCTGGGTTACCTGAGGGACTGCCTCTTTCCAAGAGCCTCCACCTATCCAACTCGATCTAGCAGACTAGGCAGCATGCTGCATATCCCATCAGCCAAAGAGTGTCAGCTTCAGGGACAGTCCTTTTCTGCAGTAGCATCTGCTCTGTGGAATATCCTCCCTTTGGAGATTAGAATGGCCCCAATGTTAGCCTTTCGTAAAGTTCTAAAAACCTGGCTGTGTTCCCGAGACTGGGTACTGAATGTGTAAAGGACCTCACTTCCTGGCTTTATTTTTAACTGACCAAGTATCTTGGCTGCTTAATATTAATTATTAAAATATACCACAATTAAAATAATTAAATTATTTTAATTGTGGTATATTTTGAACTGTGAGATGCCCAGACTGAGATGGTTGGCTATAGAAACTGAATGAATGAATTCATAGCTAAATATTTGAAGAATTTTATTTGGTCTATCATCTGGCTTTTAGCTGCCAGGTTTTTAGGGTGCTTTGTGAAAATTAGGATCTTTGCTTTAGAACAATTGTCTCACCTTTTGACTAGAGTATTCAGGGTTCATTAAGTCTGACTGATATTTGTGATGGAAGTGCTACATTGTCTGCCTACATTGAGGTGCTATATGTCTTTTGGCTAACTTTGGAAGTGGTGCTCTAATTTAGCTATTTTGGCCACAAGAAGCTTAATATACAAATTAAACAACAATATCCACTCTTGTCTCACTCTTCTTTGGAAGGGATCCCTTGCTTGTAAATGGCCTTGCATATTGAAACAGATTTATACTTTAGCATTCTATTATTCTCATAAAGATTATGCATTAACAGTAGCCATCTACTATAGATGAGTTTATCCTTCAATCTTGTCTGGAAATAAATCAAATACAGACCCAAAGTCAATGAATCTAGTACACAATATAGAGCCTGTCTTGGAAAACGTATTTTTCAGCCAGATGGTGCAGTAGGAAGCCTGAGAATATTCAAGAATAGAATATCTGGCTTTAAAACCTACTTGCTCATCTGGTAGACTATGCTCTAAGTAGCTTAAATTGGCCAATTTGTTGTGCTTATTTTAGTTCAGAGCTTCCTTATTATACTTAAATGCTGATACAATGCATTTCCTGACTGCCCTTTTTTATAGATGGGCACTCTAAATGCTAGACCACAGTCTGTTGATATTTGCACAGTGAGATTGATTAGATGAACAAGGAAGCAAATACAGTCCACCATTCCAAATTACTGTGTACAATTTCAACAGTAATAAAATTATTTTGTGGATCATTGTCAGGCTTAAGATGTTTTATAAGGCCTGTTATTTCAGAGCTTGTAACAGAGGTCAGTTAGTATTGAACACTAAATTATTTCCTCTTGTGATATAATGCCCTAAAATAATGCCCTCCCACATTGTTGCCAGTATAAGATAAGGAAAGTAAAGGGGTATATATATTTAATGGGAAATAGTGACATCTAAACTAAAATTAAAACTAAATTTTAACATTTTTAAAACATTAACTGTTGGTAATCAATTTTCAGCCTCCCATGGCTTTTGGATATTTAAAGATGAAGATTGGGGCGGTTTGCCATCCAGATTCAGTCTGGGTCTGATTCTAATCCTTAGACATCAAAGTTCCAAAAGGCAGATAAAAATGGAAGCAAAAGATACGAATAATCTGGCCCAATTTTCCCTTATTTATGGAAATGGGAAAAGCTGAACATACTTTTAAATACAAACAAATACAATTACAAACAAAGAAAGCAGATTTCCCATTCTTTAATTTTAATCTATTTTGTTTTTCAGTAAGACCATACCTTAAAAAGAAAATCTTTCCCTCTTTTTTCTTACCTTCACTCAGCTGATCTACAGATTGTTTTGAAACTAAACTGGATAATGATTCAACCACTGTGTTTCTTTTTCTAAACCTGTATCAACATAAATGACAAAACACACACTTTAAGTCTATTATTTAATTAAAGAAACTGTCAAAAAAACAAGCTAGTCGATTTCATGGCTTTGCACTCTCAAATTAAACCAACTGACCTATTAACACAAACCATTTAAAAGAGAAAAAAATGTGGTTGCAATCTCTCTGTCAATTAAAGGTGAGAGAACTGGTCTGACTGGGTGGAAGGGGATAGTCCCAAAGAATTCTAGCAGTACCATAGATTCCACTGATTTACTGACACAGAACCCATCCTTTGAGGCAGCCTTCCAATGAGTATCAGCATGCAATGTCTGGTGGCAGGATAAGAGAGAAACCACCACTTCCAGAGCAGAGCACCTAAAGCCACCTTTTGATACCAATTTAATTATTATAAATCATATAAGCATAAATAAGTAAACTTTGAACTTCTCTGTTAAAAGAGCAAATACCTTTTTATTTCCAAATTAACTAGAGGTCTAGATAAATGAAACTGGATAGCATATAGTATTGTATAATAAAATAATACTAACCCCAATTACGTAAATCTACAACAATGTCATAAAATTGTTCCATCTTACTTTTGGCAAGTTTGTAAAGCTTCTTTCATTGTACTAATTCCCATTTGGATATCCTGTTGTTCAAATGTCATTGCTGCTTGAATAACTAATATAGTGCTATATCCTAGGGCATGGTACATGCTATCTTTAGACCTATTTTGAAAATAAAATACAAAATAATGATGGTGATAAGAAAGCCTATTACATTTGTCAAAAACAAAATTTAAATTTCACAAATTTTACATGTTTGTAATACAGTTTACTTCTAAAATGCTACATGGTATTGACCATAAAATTTTGAACCATGACCATTTATTCCTATAAAATTTCTGAAATTATGCATTTTCTTTATTTGGGAATTATTTTGGAGTCCAATAACTTTTGTGTTATTCGCTTTTACAAGAACATGTGAAATAATCTAGTACACATCAAAATATGAAATGTTTATTAATTTTAAATGAAAACACATTAGAGCTGGGGTTCCCAAACTTTATAATATTGTGACTACCCCTCTCCCCATAAAAGAAATTATCACATTAAGGCTAGGATTCGCAAGAAATATATATGCCACTTTTAATAATTAAATTTTAATATTTTCATCTCAAAAACAACTGACCCTTAAAACTTTGTAATAAAACACTGGAAACAAAAACACATTTTCAGGAAAAAAATTCATATTTGTGACAAAATGACAGGTCTGAATGGATACACTTTAAATATTTTGTAAAATAAATACACATGGGAGTATTTTAAAAGTTTATTTTAGAATCACATTTTACAACAAAAATACTAGTTTAATGAACACAACATTGATTGATGGAAACCCTTATACTGCTGCTGGGAAATAAAATCAGGTGAAAGATTATTTTGTATATTCAGCAGTACTCAAAGGTCTGAGTTTGACTACCATGACTAAAGCAAAATTTAAGAACATTTTATGACCCTTCTCTCAGTATGAGAAGCGCTGTTTTAGAGAATAGGATTAAATAATTGCAAAAGAACTGTTTTTAGCAGGAACAAAAATTAAATTAATGAAAGCTACTATATTCAGAGGCCTTAAATTAATTTCTACCTCTCAGATGAAAACTCCAGCAAACAAAACTTACCACGGTCGAAGTAATTCCAGAGCTTCTGAAAATTTGTTGTTAAGAAATAAATGTAATGCTCTTGAACACTCTTCCAAAGCGCACTTAAGGTCCATTTTTGTAGCCCTAATAAATGTACAAATAGAAAAATGTTCATTTCACTTAAATCATTCGTAACACTGTTCTGTTGATATGGTTAGATTTTGAGTGTCTGATATATATAGGCAAGATTCAACTGAAATGATGAAGAGTCTATTAGTTAATTATTATGATATAAAACATTTGTGTTTCATATAACATTTCATCAAGTTTACAGAGAATTACTGTTTCAAATTTTGAGGTCAGGGAGAGAAATGCACTTGTGGAACTATTTCCTAGCCTCTCTCCTCAAACCATAGGTATATATTTGATTGCTCCAAGAAGTATTCTATATGTGTATCATGATATAATTTTGGAATTATATCATTTCTGTTGCAGTAGCTAATCCTCAGAAAAAGGACAATTGGGCACTTCATTACAGTGTAAGAAATCAGAAACATTGGTGCTGATAAGCTAAGAAGCCATTATGAAAAAATTCTAGCAACTACAATTCTATTTATATACTACAACTGCTGTTCCAATTTTCCACCTCTTTCTCCTGCTTGTCCTTGATAAAAGACTAAAAAAGCAATCCTTTTTGGAGTGAAAGGGAATTTCCATCTGCTTTTGTTTTGGTAATGGCCAAAGCTTGTATCCTATGTGCTTCCTACACAGGCTGATATACACTGTCTTTCAGCTCTTCCTATGAGTAGAAGTAGCTAAAGAAATCTTGGAACTTTTATCTTAAGTATTATATCCAACCTGGGATTCCTGGCATCTTATCCTTTTAAACCTTGATGGCAGGTGATTAAGAGAGCTTTAAGACTTCAAAAGATTTCCAATTAGCTGCATAGGTAAACTTGTGTGGAGGCTTCCAAAAAGCCAATGTAACCTGTATGTTCCACAAAGATAACTGAATCAAATCTTCCAAGCTGTGGAATGAAGGGAAGATGTGTCCCTGATAGAAAGATAGAAAGGAGACTGATTCAGTGTCCTAACATGGTCCTAACAGGTGAGATGGTACAATTACAGAACAACATGGCGATGGGGGCTTTCAAAGTGTGATGAGAATGAAAATGGTTAAATCTTTGTTGATCTTCACCAGAAATCTGATGAACAGTGGAATGAGTGAAAATGTTCAAAAAGAATCAATTAAAAAAAAAGAAATCACTAATACATTAGGAGTCTAATCAATCTCACTACAAAAAGATAGATGTTGAATGTGGATGCTCCAATGGGATTTGACAGAATTTGTTTCCATTTTGGTTAGGTTTCTGGTATGGTTGAGCCAATCAGTGAGGATGTCACTATCTCCAGGTTTATGGTTTGCCAGCTTAAAAATTAAAGAAGTACCATTTCTTTACCAGCCTATTGTGGAACTATCTAATATAATCTGGCCACTCTGGTCATGGGATAGCATTGGAAAGGTGATCATGCCTTTTATATGAGAGGTGCTAGCATATGTTCATGTGTCTCAATGTTTCATGGCTGGACCATGATTCTTAAATATAAAAGGCCTGGACATGAGCTCTTCATTTTTATATAGATGTATATGTGTTGAGCATGGAAGAGTGAAAGAAAGAAGAGAAACAATTTACTTGATCTTTCTTCCACCACAAGTAAAAGAGAAGCAGTTCATACATATCCACAATAAAAAAATAAAAACAATTAAACAGTATCAAACCATTATTCAGTCTCATGGCACCAATTTACTTTCCTAAGACTCTCCAAAGTAATACTACTTTTATAGTGTAGAAAACAAATAGGGTAGAGGTAGACTGAATACCTGGAAGGCTATTTCAAAGTGCAGAAACACTCATAGAGAAAGTCTCACTATAAGCTTTCACATATACATACTGCTTTCATCAGGAATGTGGTAAATCACAAGGAGGTTATCTTAATATTTTCAAGTCAGGTGATGTAGGAGAAGAGAACTGAGCCAGGGAGAGGAGTCAAATGTGGGATCAGCTGGAATCTCTGCATAACCACAAACATTACAGGCCCAAATCTTCTGATGGCCATTGGACTTTATCTCATAACTACAGTGTTTGACCATTAGTTGGGCAGATTCTTCTAAACAGGTAACAACAATAAATCTGTTAATTTGAATTTTGATGCCTGGGTCTGGTCTTTTGCATCTAACAGGTGAGTTGAACCAGATGGAGGATGGTGATCCTAAAACACTTTCGTCCCAAACCATGCAGGGCATTAATGGTCAATATAAGAACTTTGAACTGCAATCAGAAACAAATACAGTATAGAACTGTCTTATGTTTGTTCTTATAGAAGTGGAATGGAGGTACCACACAGAGAGTATATCCAAGTGTAATACTTTCAGAAAAAAAAACTCTTTGGTTGTGGAGCAGTCAAATTATAAGATACTAAATAAACAGACTGGTTTAAACTGAGATTGTAATGACAATACGTTACTACAGTATGCCTCCTATAGATCTCCCTGCAAATCTGTAAGAGACAGCCACAACCTCTTCTATAACTGGGGAAGGATGGAAGCAATTGATATCATCCTGAAAGAACTCTGCTTCAAAGAACAGTTGAAATGCCAAAGTTTTGATGCAGTATGAGCTCATAATTCTCTTAGGAATGGCAAAACACTTAGAGAAGAACAGAGAAAAAAAGGACAGATCCCCAGATTACATCCTCAATAGCTCCTTTTTATGAAAAAGGAGAAACTTTCTGATATAATTCTGAAGATACTTTAGAAGTGACAGGGTGACCCCCAAATAATTGACAGAACTCAGAGAGCAGTTATACATAACCATGTCATTTTCTTGCAGACCTTTCATTACCTAACTAGGTAACTTATGCATTGATGATGTTATCTAGTTGGGTAATGCAATGTCTGCAAGAAAACAATCAAGCTCAGAGAGCACAAGGACCTTACAGTTCAACCCTGAGCTACAAATATTATCTTCTATTGGCAGAAACCCATATACTTTAAAAATATCTTAAAATAAGCCAGGCACTTCTTAAACGGTTGGTCTGGAAGTATAGCAAAGTAGAATGATGGGCTTTTTCCAAATATAAGTGTAAAGGCCTCTGCTTGAGTTATGAGCAGGGCTACAGATGATAGTTAGGTGAGGTATGAAGTAGGGTTGTTGCAGCCCCCATTTATTCAATGCTATACAGTGCTTCTGCAATTGGTTCAAGGTATCATAAATCTTATCCGTGCATAATCTTTCCTTATAGAGGGAAAGATCTGAGTTCCTGTTCTAGATTATATCCTTAGCTAGTTTACAGTGCCTAGTTTAATTTTAAGAAGGATATAGGCAAGTAGTGAATGACTTCAGAGGAAAAAAAAGGATGCACAGCAGGCTGATAAACTAGGGCTATGGAAAACACTGAAAGAATATGTATATTTCGCCTGGATAAGAGTAAACTGAGCTATTAATTACAGCATTCTTCTTATACTTTGAAAGATAGTTAAGTAAAAATTCCATTCTGCTGAACAGGAAGAGGACTAGACTTCATGATTTTAAGTTACAGAATAGATTTCATCTGAACTTTAACTTTTTTTTTCTAAATGAAGGATTTCAACAATAGAATAAAGTCCTTAAAAGGGTAGTTTTTTTTAACCAGAGGTTTTCATGCAGAGATAGGATATTTATCTTTTCTCAGGCTTTAAACTTCCTGCAACATATAGGAGGCTCCACTGATGATCTAACAGGCCACTTCAAATTCTAAACTATAAACTGTTTCCAAACAATTATGCACATTACTATTTTGCAAGAATGTAAAATTCCATTACTGTTTTAGCTCTTAGGAATGTTTTTATTCAACTTAATAATCAACTTGCCTTATAAACTCTGTTCTTTTGCTTGATTTAGCAGAAAAGATAACGTATAAACATAAGACCGACTAAAATCAACATCTATTTAATTGAATACTTCAATAATAGGGATCCAAAATATAGTTTTAAAAACTCTTTTAAAATAAACTCATACATCATGCTAATATGTTTATTTATTATATTTCTATGCTGCCGAAATCTGGAGACTCTTGGCAGCTAACAAAAACTATAATATATAGTTTAATTATGGCAATTTGAATAAGCCACAACTGATCAAGCTTATACTGATAATATATTAAACCCCAACCAAACAAACTAAGTCATGGTTTTGGTGTGTTATATGGATTGAGTGCAAATGAGATTATTCAGTCAACTACTAATCCTAATACTGTCTACATGATTAGCAATGGCATTTCAAAGCTTTAAGAAGTCATTTCTATTACCTTTGTCTAAGAGTTTTTAAGTAAGAAGGAAACTTTTCAACATGATTCCTATGAAGAAGGGCTATTACAAGTAGACCTTGGCTACCTGTTGCACCAGAATTTCTATTTTTAAGCAAAGCAGTTGTTCAGTGAGTTGTACTCAATTTTATAACTTTTGCCATTGTTACATGTTAATCACATCATGAAGCAAAGCTGGATTCTCCCACTGATTTTGCATGTCAGAAGCCAGCTGGAAAGTTTGCAAATGGCAATCACATGACCCTGGGATGCTGCAATCATCAGAAATACTTTCCATTTGCCAAACATCCAAATTTTGATCACATGATTGTGGAGATGTTGCAATGGTTATAAGTGCAGGGACCAGTTATAAGTAACTTTTTTCAGTGCCAATATAATTTTGAAAAGTCACTAACCAAATGGTTGTAAATCAAGGATTACCTAAACTCATATAGCAAGTTAAACCAAGGTAATAAAGCCAGAGCAAATTTTGGAAAGAGCAAGAACGCCATAAAGGCAAAGGTGACAGTTTCATATAACTATCCCTTCTCCTTTCTCTCATACACCATGATTATCTACCAGTTCATACAAGCTCTTCCTTCTCTACCAAGTACTCATTGGATCCAGGTATCATTTAATTTTTTCTACATAGTCTAGGGCTACATTTTATTGGTATCCAACGGTACTTAGGTAAGAAGGCCTTAACAATCATAAGAAAAAGAATGTCTGAATCACATCTGCCAAACACAAACATACACTTTCATTTTTGTATAATACTTTTTCAGTAAAAATTATGATATAAATAAGAGTCTCCGGATTTCGGCGGCACACAAATTTAATAAATAAATAAAAGTTGCTACTGAATGATAGATTTTCAGCCAAAGAATGTGAAGAGATTTAAAAGATAACTTTTTAAAAAGTGAATTCAAATGATAGATCAAGATACTTCAGAGAAAATATTTTAATATTTAGAAATACACACCATTAATTCTTTAGTACAGAGCTAATTTTGCTGTGGCTCAGATCATGAGCTTCTTATTGCAAAATTTAGGCTGAAATTAAAGAAAGTAGGGAAAACCACTATGTCAT
>JANHZU010008162.1:0-13144 GCA_032468055.1 Acrochordus granulatus
CGTGCTTTCGAACTGCTGGGTGGGCAGAAGCTGAGGCGAGTGACGGGAGCTCACCCCGTCATGCGGAGCTGCGGACCGAACCTGCCAGTGTGCCGGCCTATACAGGTCGGCATAACTGGCAGCACTAGTCCGCTGCGCCACCGCACCTCACCATATATAGACAGGCTATATACAGGCTACAGATAATTCTTGACTTTTAACCACAATTAGGACCAGAATTTCCATCGCTAAGCAAGGTGGCTGTTAAGTGAGTCACACCCATTTTTACAACCTTTTTTTGCTAAGATTAATTGAATTGCTGCAGTTGTTAAATGAACCACTCGGTCATTAAGTGAATCTGGCTTCCCCCTTGACTTGGCTTGTCAGAAACTGGCTGGGAAGGTTGCAAATGGAAATCACATGATTCTGGGATGCTGCAACCATTGTAAATTCATGCCTCGTTGGGCACCCAGACCCTTCCCATTCATTGTTCATCTTCTGCAAGAAAGAGTGGTAAAACCATAGAGTGGACAAGCTAGAGCAGCCGGACTTCCTTTAGAAAGCCACTCTGTCTCCCAAGTTCTGTGGCCACGACTTGAATCTGACTTTCTTCCCAGCCTTTCTTTTTCCTTCCTCATCTCAGCAGAACCAAAAGAATTGGAGCTAAATTGAAAACCCAGAAAGATCCTTTGCACCCATCTTGCTAAGAAAACCTGCACCTTAAATGGGATTTATGGCCAAATCAAATCTTCAGCAAATATCCAACGTTGATATTTTGCAAAGAGAGCCTTGCCCAGCTTCCATTAATGTCAGGTTTGGCTCCTGATTGGAAGAAAGAAAAAAAAGCTATCAAAATGTTTCAAAGAAGTGGGGGGGGGAGACTGACACATTTGCAAGATAGAATGTGAAATTCCCTGCTAAACATCTTTGGTTTAGGAAAGCCCAGCCTGCCTTCCTATGCAAAGGAGGAAGATAAAATAATATTAATCGATACTCACTGCAATTTTTGGGTTTCATAAAGCTGCGCAGCATAATAAGATGGGGAACAGCAGGCCATCGCAAGCCATCAGCATAAATATTTTCAGAGGCATAAATTACAAGAGCCCAGTCATAAAAATGTTCCTGTTACAGAGAAAAACTTCTTTTCAAAAAAACGCTTTGTCATTTTTATAAATTTAATTGCTGAGTTTAGGACTGACAGATTGGACATTAAGTGTGTGTGGGGGGGAAATATCACTCCTGTATTGTGCCGAGGAGGAATTGTACCAACTAATTTCACAGTTTGGTAGGGGTGGCAGGAAGGGGCACCTTTCAAGTCATGCAGCCTAAAAAACTATTTGGAACTCCACTTTTTTTTTTATTAAAGGAAATTCCCTCTCACCCTCAAATTTGCAAATCAGTCCTTTGTGTCTGCTAGTCAAATCTCGCAGTTTTCTAAATTGGGGTACGGCCCATGCATGGCCTTTAATTCCTGAAAAGACTTTCATTCACAACAGCAAAAATAAAGATGTTTGCACGGAGAGGGGAACTAAGCCCCTTTCTCACCCATGCCCTGACTCTGGTGTGGACAATGCCACATGAGAATGTCTTAAAACTGGAGGAAGTGAATATTGATGGAAATAGATTTGTAAATTGGATGCAAATGGGTTTGCTTCTAGCTTACACTGCTGGCATTTGTAGGGGAGGGAGGGGAAGAGAAAAACTTCTGATGCATCCTGAGGGCAGGGAAGCACTTGATTTCTTTCCGACAGATCTTGTCCATCGCTTCCCACCCAGGATATTGTCTCCACCGCTGCCAGAACACCCAACATCCTACATGATGCTCTGGAGAACTAAACAAATTTTGGGAGATTAAATGCCCCCCCCCCATTTACTTGTCTGGCAGAAGCCTCCCCCCCTCCTAATGGAAAGCAGATGGGGGAAGGCAACGAGGCAGCCTGCAAAAAGAGTATTATCTCTGATTTTATGGTGACAGTTTCTCCGTATCACGTCCTTTCCCAAAGGCGCATAAATCGTATCTCATAAGAGGCAGTTGGGGAGGGAGAGAACCAAAGCTGTTTTTACTGAAGACATCTGCCGTGGGCTGATAAAATACAAAGATGGGAAATTTCCCGACATATATGTGGCTTTGAACGGAAAGCCAAGGATATGTGCTTTTCCTGTGGAGCAGAAGGGAACTCCTGAATGGGATGACTTGCTCCGTTTATTGTCATCCTTCATTTGATCCCATTTGGAAGCCAAAAGGCTTCATCGGGCAGCTTATGCACCTTCAATACGAATAAAACAGTGCTGCAGCTTAGTCTAGACTTTCAAAGGCACTAACATCAGAGGAAAGCCAGACAGGGAGGGTAGAGGGGGAAAAAAAAGAATCAAAATCAAGACAGAGGATGAACCATGGATGAAGAAAAAGAGAAAAGACCAGATAGTAAAATAAATAGTTTTTCATAATAAGCACTCCAAATGGAAAAAGGGAAAATGGAGGCACCAGAGTTGATTCTTCTGGAGGGCAGGGTGAGGACGTTTTCTCTGGGCTGCCACACTGATTTAATTTCTGCTGACAGTTAAGGCCAGACCTAGAATCTGAAAATATGGCATCTGTGATCACTGATGCACATGCATTAAATAATTTTCCTCTTCTCTCATGTTAAAATTCGGGGAAAATTTGCAGACCTGAAGCTCTGCTAGCTGCTATTTAAGGAAAATGAAGGCTGCGTGGCTACAGCATGCAAAAAAATCCTTGCAGATATTCCAATTTAAGAGATTTAGCCCCAAATCCACACCTGGAGAGGTCCATAAATGGTGCTTCTCTTTGAAATTGCATTTCCTGCATGAAAGGGATTCTTTCCTGTTGAGACCCACTCCCCTACCTGCAACCTCATTTCCAAAATCAAAATGCCCCATTCTTAAAATCTGTCGAGTACTTTTTTGTCCTTGAGACCATGCCTGAATCTCAGGCTCTGATGAAAATCAATGTTGGATAGGAAGTTACACCCAGCCCAGTTTATGCATTTGAGGAAAAAATGGATTCAGAAACTCAAACTAAGCCAGGGGCAAAAGAAATAAACTTTTGCCTCTTGGGTAGGAAGACGGACAGGAGGATGGAAGATGAATGCCAGAATGAAACAGAACCCAGAGGCAGCCTTATAAATAATCTAAAATGTTGACAGTCTTACCCTTCGCATACCAATGCCTTGCCTCACCTTTGTCTCTTTTTTGGGGTGGGGGAAGCACAATCTTGGGATTTTGCCCAAAAAGTTTTTAAAACTAGAAGATCTTAGCTCCAGACCAGGAACAATCTTGGTTTTCAACAAGCTGTCTACCTCATTTCCCTTGTTTGGCCTCATTTTTTTAGGACTGGTTAGGGCAGATAGGTTGGAAAGGGGGCAAAAGAGAGATCGTGGATCCTCCATTTCTGACATTTTTTTAAGATGAGGCTGGATAGCTTGGCTGACACTTCTTAAGAAGGATTTTGTGGGGTTTCCTGCACACTGCCAAGGATTAAAGTAAATCGGTGTTTCTCAAACTTGGCAACTTTAAGAGAGGTGGACTTCAACTCCCAGAATTCCCCAGCTAGTTGTGTTGAAGTCCACCTCTCTTAAAGTTGCCAAGTTTGAGAAATACTGGAGTAGATCATCCTTGGGATCTTCCAACTCCATAATTCTACCTTCTGCTTTGTGGTGTGCCTAAAGAGACTTAAACTATTGTCAAAAATTTCCCATCTAATTGTCACCAGGGTCAGATGTCCTCCATTCCAATGGTTCAAAACTTCTTTCAAAGTGTTACACCTTCACAAACCTGTTCACCCATTGGTCAGAGAGGCTCCAACCATGTCTTCCTTGCACCCAGAGCCATCTCTGGGTGTGTTTGAGAAAAACATCATCTCCCTTTCCCCCCAGGTTCATCCAGCATGGTCATCCATCTTCCTCCCAAGAAGCTGAGGAAGACTCACTCTCAAACGCAGTTCCAACATTATTGAAGGTCTCCTGTCTGGGGTGGAGTGGGAGAGACCCCCTACTGATGGACCTTCATTAGCCTTTTCCAGAAGAATCAAACAAAGGATTCATTGAAATTTATAGCTCCTCATATAAACAAAATTAAGGTGGTATCCAGGCTGAAATCATCTTCTCTCCTCCCTCATAAGCTATGTTTGTGTGGTTTGTAAGCTGATGTCCAAGTTTAGGAAGGCAACAGCAGCTCAACAGTCCCACCATTCCTGAAGGTCTCCTATCTGGGGTGGAGTGGGTGAGACCCAATGGACCTTCATTGGCCTTTTCCAGAAAAAAATGTACCAAAAGTTCCTGGAAACTGATGGAAACTGATAACTCCTCTCCTCAACATTAAGGTTGTCTCCAGACCTTCTTACGTCCTCCTTAGTAAGCCTGGTTTGTCTGTTTGCTAAAATGCCCCCCATTCAGGAAGACAGCAGCAGCTCAACAGAAACCATTAAATTCCTCCTCCAGAGCTCGCCGCAGCTGAAGTGGAATTCTCTTGTAGGACAATGAGAGCAATTTTAATTACAATTTGATGGGGGAGGATGAAGGATCCAAGAGCAATGTTTGCAAGGGGAAGCTTGGAGTTGGGGAGATGTTATCAGCTTGCTTACAGACTCCACCAGGCAGGATTTTTGAAAACAGGAAGGCTATTCATCCAGGCATAGCTACCAGGCAGAATAACCTTCTTCAGAAGAACAAGAAAACAGACTCAAACGTGCCTAGAACCACCAAGATGTATCCTCTTCCACTGCAGAGGCAAAAGAGAGAAATATAGGCTAGCGTTAAGAGCAACTGAGTTTTGTTAATCCAGGTTTAGGGTTCAGCATCAGCAAAAAGCCAGCCAGAAAAATCAGAGGTAATTTTGGAGAAGACATTATAATTATGGTTGGCTGCACAGTCAACCAGATGTTTAGACTGGATTGAGCATTAGTGGAATCCTTCCCAAGGACCTGGGATGGGTTGATGTTGTTGTGTGGTTTTGTTTTTAAGGTCTTGTCACAGGATGGAAGCTGTTCCAAGCAAAGCTGCCTTTTGCAACTGACCAACAGTGATTTTGCCAATGCCGGTGGTGTTCAAGTGGTGCTCCAGTTGTTTTGGGGTTGTACCCAAGGTGCATATTACTATTAGTGGTATCTTTGCTTTCTTATTATTATCATGGTTGGTTGCTCAGTCAGCCAGATATTTATCCCAAAGACCTGGGATTTAGGCAGATATTATTTGAAGTTGTATTAGTATTAGATTAGCTATTGACATTTGTGCAATGGTGAAGAGTTAGAAGTCTAAATAATTCATTGGCAATTCTAATTTATTTGTTGGGTTTCACCTGAACCAAAAGAAGAGAAAAGCAGGTGAATTTGAAGACCAATTTGCCAAAGGAAATGGCGTATTCTTAATACAGTTTGCCTGGCCTCCTCTGAAAATTTCTCTGCAAACAGAGAACAAGATTAGAAATTTATTTTCTGGGTGCAAAGCATCATTTGAAACTTGAATTTTTGCTTTTCAAAAGACACTTTCTCAAACAAGGGGGGAGGCTCTATTTTTGTTTTTCACACCAGCTTTATCTACCCTCCCCATTTTACACCAGGGCTTGTTGGGACTTCTCCACTCTCCTTCTCTCTGTTGGAAGTCCGTATGCTCCAAATGTTTGGGATTTGCTTAAAACAACATTTTTAATGTTCAAATTTACCACTTCTTATGGTAAGCCTCCCACCACTTAATCCTTCTGGATGTGTCGATGGAGATTTTTCCCAGATTTATACATAGAGTTTTTCCCCAAGAAGCAAAAACTTTGCACAATGAGCATTTGATGGCTCTCCATCATCACCTTAACCTGTTAGTAACAGGTTAAGGGGTGGAACAGTTCTACAAAAAAGGCCTGTGTAGGAACTTCTTTATGCTGGTTATTTTATTTCGACTTCTGTAGAGTCTAAAGAAATGTAGAAAGGGCTGAGATCAAGGATCCATTTTCCACTCTGTCTGGATGTTCTCCAACCATGATCTGCCATCACATCATATTTCAATCATTGGATTTCTTGGAAAGATTAAACTCCACTTAAGGCCAGGACATCCTTGGTCAAACCACTAAAAGTGGCATTTACTTGAGAGTAATGGCAGACAAGATCAGCTGTCTCATTTGCTCTTCATCTGATTTTCTCTCTCCCTCTCTCTCTCTCTCTCTCCTTCTCCGAGAAAGAACTGATCGGAAGGGTCATGAGATCTGTCATTACTCAACTCAAGTTTAGACATCATCTTCTCCCCACTTGACACACAAAGTCGCTGCTAACTGAGGAAGGAAGAATAAGTAGGGTCCAAATGAGGGAATGACTGTTTCAAGGTGCTCTCCTCTTGAGGAGACCACAGTTCTGGCAGAGAAGAGGAAGCATCAGATTAATTCCCACATGCAGGAAAGTGGACTTTGGGAGCTGTCCGAGGTCCTGAAATTCCAGGCAGTCCTTGATTTATTTGTTTGTTTGTTTTACACATTTATTTCTATGCCACCAGTTTCCGAAGACTCCTGGAGGCTTACATAGATAGTAATTATACAATTGTGTAACTAACCCCGTCCCCCCGCTGGCTGGTGATGTTGCATCCGGGCATCTCCGCAGTTACTGCTCCGCCCCCAGCAGGAGGGTCGTCTGCTTCCGACTTGCCGCTCAACTCTCGTCTCTCGACTCGCCCCATTCCCGCTGTAGCCAGCCATAATTAATTATATCCATAATTAAGCCCACAATTTTGGTCGTAAGTCATGGAAGTCATAAAGCAGGTCATTGTGTGACCGCACCTGATTTTTGAATCTTTTTTTGTGCTGGTCATCAGGTGAACACCATGGCCAATAAGCGAACTCATCATTCACTCTGGGACAGTTTTTTGCCTAAAACCAGAAATAAATGCCAGTTTCAAGTAAAAACATCATAAATCACAGTCACATGACTATAGGGCACTGCAAAAGTCTGTAAATGCAGCCCTGTTGCTGAACCCCCAAACATTGGCCACATGACCATGTGGGGGGGTCTGGATATTGGAACTCCAAATCCCGGTCGTAAATCCCTTTTTTGGGGTCTGTTGTAACTTCAAACAGTCGCTACATGCCAGTTGCCAAGCACCCACATTTTGATCACAGTATTGCTATGATGAAGACCAGTCATAAGTCCCTTTTTTCCAATGCCATTCTAACTTCAAATGGCCATAAGTTGAGGACTACCTGTATGCTTCATGATGAGACCCCAGGTTTACTAAAGGAGTAACTAAAAAACTACTTTTTTCACAAAGTTTACACCATGCAAAATGGAAAAGAATCAAGTTCCTCCCCAGGAGGGGAACCTTTTCTTGGAAAACCATTTCAAATTCTCTGCTTTCCTTCCAAAGGTAAAGGTAAAGGTTTCCCCTGCCACTCGTGGCTGACCCTAGGGAGTGGTGCTCATCTCTGACTCACAGCTGAGGGAGTTTGTCCATAGATGCTTCAGTGGCCATGTGGCCAGCATGACTAGATGCCAAGTGCACAGGACGTTGTTACCTTTCCCACTGGATTCAGTACTTGCATTTTTGCATGCTTTTGAACTGCTAGGTTGTCAGGAGCTGGGGCAAGTGACAGCAGCTCACCCCGTTACGTGGTGGCACCTGGGTCTCAGGCTGCCGAGCTGCCAACCGACAAGCCCAGCGTCTTAACCATTTGGCCACCTCATCTTTCATTTCCTTCCAAGGACATGACCATTCAGAAGGACAGAAATGCGAGATAATTTATCTGCATGGTTCAAAACAGAATATTGTCGGGGAGGGCAGAAATGGCCCATCAGAACCAAGAGCTCACTCATTTCAAAGTTAACCTTGGAGGATCATGGTGGGGGATGGCCTCCATCTGGTTCTAGAAAACAGAGTAAGTTGGATTTATTCCACAAAATGAAAAGACCAGTGTGGAGCTGAATTTGATTTAATTTCAAATGTGATTCAAATAAAATGGAATCAAAATGGGATGGCTGAAACATCGATCAGTTTTGTCCTTCTCTGGTTATAATAAAAAGGACAAAAATGGGGTGACCACTAAAGGGCTTTCAAGAGACAAAGTTGCTGCCCCCTATTGGTAATCTGGAGAATTGCAACATATTGGAAAAACATCAGATTTGCAGAGATGCTAAACCAAAGTCAGTAAAAAGCCTTTAAATATGCAGTTCCTGTCTCAGATCAACCTGGTAAGAAGGGTGGAAAATAAGATGGACTTTTTTGCCTCCTGTAAGGTGCTGGAAATTCAAATTCTAAAATAAATATTTAATAAAGATCAATGAACAAGGAACATCTCTTTGGATTATCTTGGGGATTATGGAAAGGAGGTTTTAATTTCTTAAGGGCCTCTTTTTTTGAAGAAGGATACATATCCAACCAGGATGACAGGATGTAGAAGGACAAATGACATTTATTCAGATTCATGTTGTTCCTGCACTGGCAAGTTTTTTTCACTCCATTTCTACACCAATCTGTGATTTCAAGAGGAGAAAAAAACAACACATCTGCAAAAAGATTTACATTTCAATGTCTTCTCTAAATATGCATTTCTGAATGGATTTGCTTCTTTCTCTTTAACCCTACAGTTGTGTTAGATCAATGGGGAGAAACCATTTTCTAGGAGGCATTTTGAGGTTGACTTCCTCTCCCTGGCTGTTCACAAGTGTCCTATCCTGAGGTTCCCTTTGGATTCTCATGGAAAGCATTTTCACTGATGGTGCTTTTAGAAGAAAAAGTATTACATCCTTGGTTTTTCTCCAGAGGTGTCCAGCCCACCAACCCATTCCTCTTTCATGATCAGGATGACGTGCAGGACTCCTGTCCCCTTGATTCTTCTTCCACCTTCCACATTTCCAACAAAATGGTCCTTAAGACAGACAAGAAGTCTCTCAGATCCTTGATCCTTGTTGAGTTCCTTTCCAGCAGATCTTGGAGACACTGAAATCTCCCACTCATCACTACCATTGTCCTCAAGAAAATGAATAGAGTTAGAAATATCTATGTACTCTGATGGTCTGTTGATCTCCACCATAGCCTCCATTCCACTTCTCATCTCATGAGGACTTTCTTCCTGTCTTTTCTCTCCTTCTTATAATCGCTTGTATTCCTTCAAAATGGATGCTGGAAAATGCTATCTGAGGATGGAATCCCCACACACACCTTCACAAGCTTAATAAAGAGACAAAAGCTTGTCTAATACAAGCACTTGGTTTCCCCTTAAGCAGTCACTAAGGTGCTTCAACATGGTGGTGCCACATTACAATTACTTGCAGCTCCAAATTAGGAGACCTACTGTCCCTTGGCACAAGATTCTCTTGGTTGAGTGGGCATTAAGTGACTTCCTTGTTTGCCTTACAATGAGGTGTCTTGGACAAGGACAGTCCAACACCAAATATTAATGCAAGTATGGGGCATCTATTGGTTATTTCTGCACTTCAGCAACACCTAAATCACATTTGATCTATTTAAGAAAGGGAATCTCTTCAATAGGCAGAGATAAAGTCCCAAAAAGTCCATCTATGCTGGTTCTTCCCAGATCTCAAATAGCTCCAGGTGCTTTCCAAAATTTCATTGATCCATTTGGAATTATCCTCAATAGCCAATTCCACATCAGCCTCTGATGCTTGATGCCCAAATATGAGCATCATTGAACAGGTTACCCTAAAATGCAGTTGTTTGGTCAGTGGAGTTCAATCAGAAATGCTCCTTATTTTTAAAGACCAAAAAATATTTATTTGAAAATGTTGCTTCAAGCCGAAAACTTTATTTTCAGGTTGAGAGAAGAATGGTAAGGAACAAAGAAAAAAAAATTTGCATTCCAATTTGTTTATTTTTGCTGAAGCAGTTTGGTGTACTTCAAAGACATTTATAGATGTGTGAAATTCAACTATAAATTAGGATACAGTCATATATTGTCATATATACAAGTATCTTTGCTTCATTCCTCTGTATCAGCCTCTGCCTTTCGTTGATAATGAAACAAAAGACAGATGTTGTGTTTTGCATTTCCAAAAATGACAAATTTAGATTTTTCTTCTCTTGTTTCCCCAAAAAGATTTAGGAAAATTTTGATAATCTAAGCTAGTATAATCTAGTGATTAAGCTATTAGAATCCTCCATATCTGGCTCTCTCAACTGATAGGGTAAATAAATAATTTTAAAATATCCCATTTATATGCTTCCAGATAATTATCATATTCATATAATACACAAAAACATTGGTTTCAAAGCCAATTCCAGCATGCAAACACAATTTATTTTGTTTAAAAAACATTGATTGATGAAGAATTCTTGTTTATTGAGTTGAACATTTATAATTGTTTTTATTGCAAGCCTTGGATTTAATATAAGAATGACCTTTGTGTGGATTCTGGAAGAATTCTTTATTTTTTAGTTGGTTTTCTTGAAGGAGCAACTGAAAATCTTATTTTATTACTTGTGTTACTAAACCATCTGCCTGGCATGTCTGTGTGTATGTTGCTTCTGTTAAAAGATTTTATTGATATTTTTGTGACCTTTTTCTTCTTAAACACACATTATTGTATTGTTACAAAACCAGAGCAGCTACTGAAATTTTACCCCGGTAAAATTTGGGCTGGGATGTTCATTTACAGCCTAATAGTTTAAATGGAATATTCCAGCTGAAATTGCAAATACATTAAGTGTGTACAACAAAACCAGATTTCTAGATCCAGTTTGAAGTCCAGTGTAGGATTTTTCTCATGCCACATGGGGTTTTCCAAGCAAGGGCTAGAATCCCAAATTTGAATCAAGATAAAATGGAGCCAGTACCACCTATCAAATTGCAATTAGTTTCATTTGATTTGCCCACCCAAGTTGGGTGGGAAAATCAGTGCTTTCCACAAAAGTTAAATCTGTTGGGTTAGATCATCTCTTTAAGCCAGGCTTAGCTTGAAGCTCAAATGTTCAGCAAGGTGTTTAAACCAGCTTTGTGAATATTATAACAGGTTGTGGGATAGATCAAGAAACTTGCAAAACACCAAGGATTTCACAGTTCAACCCTGAGCTACAGACATTTTCTTCTGTTAGAAACATACGGAGTCCTTCGCAAACCCTACACCCACTCACATTGATGTTACCTAGTTGGGTAATGAAATGTCTGCAAGTCAATCACCAAGCTTAGAGAGCACCAAGGACTCCATAGCTCAACCTGAGCTACAAATATTCTCTTCTATTAGATAAAGAAATGTATGGAGTCCTTTGCAAACTCCACATTCCCTTGCACTGCTGACATTACCTAGTTGAGTAACGAAACGTCTGCAAGCCAACCACCAAGCTCAGAGAGCACTAAGGACTCCACAGTTCACATATTCTCTTCTATTGGAAAGAAACCTAAGTCACCTTTGAAAGCTGCAATGAATGTCTGCACTGAATGCCAGTCCACTTTTGACCAACAAATTCCACAGACATCCACAGGGAGCAGAAGGGACAATGTCATTTGTCAATGACATCATGAGGTGCAAGGGACCACCATCACTTCTACCAGATGCTTATGGCAGACCCTTTCAAGGTTGTCAAGACAGCATCTTATGAATGGTTGACTATAACGATAGGGTGAGCTTTCAAAATAATAATGTCCACTTGGTGGCATACCATAAACATTCAGCAGTTATCTGATCAAGCTTAATCATCATTTTGACCTGATTTAACTCTGGAAGTTCACCTTTTTCCATCATTCTCCATTACATACAACAGAATACATACAGTCTACAAGTCCATGTTCACTTGTGACTCTTTGAAGTGTACTGAAAAATTTCCATATGACCATTAGATGTCAGCCACCTTCTTGTGGTTATCGACAGATAGTCCTTGACTTGAAACCATGTATTTAGTGACCATTTCAAGTTGCAATGTCATTGAAAAAATGTCTAACAACCAGTCCTCACACTTACAACTGGCATAGCATTGCCACAGTCACGTGATCAAAATTAGGGCACTTGCCAACTGGCATGTATTTGTGACAGTTGCAGTGTCCCACGGCCACGTAACTGCCATTTGCAACCTTCCCAGTTGGCTTGTGACAGATATGATGGATTGGTTTAACCTGCTTATGACAAAAAAGTCATAAAACCAAGTGCAACTCATGTAACAACTTCATCATTTAGCAATGGAAATTCTGGTCCCAATCCTAGCTGTAAGTTGAGGACTACCTAGTTGAGCCCAGTTTTGGTAGTTCATATGAGGTAGCCCTCACAGGCTTGTTGTTGTGGGGAAAAAAGGAGGAGAAAGGAGTGTTAAATATGTTCACTGTCTTGACTTATTTGCAAAAATAATAAAGGCAGGATACAAATAAATAAAATACAAATAAATAAAAATTAAAAAAAAACAACAGGAAATGCAGGTGACTGCTTTGGACCATGAAATGCAATGAGTCCTCTTGCCTTCAACAAATGCAGAAATTCCAATCCCAAATTTATCTCTTTCTTTGCAAGACACTTCAGAGGAAAATCCTCTTTCAGAGAACGAGAATGAGGAAGGGGAAAAAATATGCAGGAATCCTTTTTCAGGGTGCCATGAGATTGTTTGGAGAAAGGCCAAAGTCAAGGAGAAATCCAAAGTCACGCAAAGGGCGACAAGCAGACATACAGCATGACCACATTCCCCCAAGTGCCTTGGCTCACATGTGTCTGAGAAATTGTTTTCCATTAAAATCACATCTGTTAATACAACTGAGATGAATACGGGCATGATTGTTTCCACCTTGGGTTTGCAAAACACATTAGCAAAAAAACAAAGCCATCTGCCTTTAAAAAAGAAAAAGAGAGAGAGAGAGAGAGACAAACAATGTGATTTATTATTCATTATGATCAGGACTTAATTGATGGAAAAATCATAGCTAAAACATCCTTTGCAGGAGGGAAGAGAAGAGATGCCAAAATATTTGGAGGTTTGAAGATGCTGGGAGGCTCAACATTTTGCAGCTCGTTTGCATATATTTAGGCAGAGATTTATTCACTTATTTATTTGTTTGTTTATTGATTAATTAAACAAATTTATAGAGCTGCCCAACACAGGGACTTTAGGGATGGTCTAGACCAGGGGTGTCCAACCTTGGCAATTTTAAGATGGGTGTGGACTTCAATTCCCAGATCTCCTCAGCCAGCATAGAGGAATCCTGAGGGTTGAAGTCCACCCATCTTAAAGTTATGTGATAG
>JANHZU010008162.1:19952-33822 GCA_032468055.1 Acrochordus granulatus
ATTGAAGGGAAGAGGAGAAGGGGACGGCAGAGGATGAGATGGATAGATAGTATAGTCGGTGTGATGGGCGTGGGCTTGGGAAGACTCCGGGAGGCAGTGCAAGACAGGGGGGCCTGACCCCATTCATGGGGGGTCGCCATGAATTCGCAAAGAGTCGAACACGACTGCACGACTGAACAACAACCCCTGAACTAATGTTTTCCTTGGAAATCCTATGCCACCACTTGGAGATTCTATGCCAGTCATCTGTTTCTGAAATATTCTGAATCCTGTCCTCAATTGGGTTAAGAAGAATCTCCCCCAAAACATGTTTGACTGGGCCTGTGGTGGAAGGGAATGATACTGGGCAGATCCTTATTCAATCTTTCCTTCCAAATCCCACACATATCTGAAAGAGGCTTTTTCACTCTTTATTGGGGGGGGGAATGCCTTGTGCACTTCCTGGAATGACTATGCTACCCCTCACTCCTATGATCATTCCATGAAATGCCACAAAGAGGAAGCAGAGGCTGAAAAAGAACATACTTGCAAGCCCATGAGGGCATTTCGTCCCCTACGGAAAGAAAAAAAAAACTCAACTACTTTGCACGGTTTTAAAAAAAGCAAACTTACCATTTTCCTTAAATCTAATATTTTATTAAAACCCCAAGCACAAATCCCCCTTGGAAAACTGCAACAAATCATATCAGAGACTTACCAAGTAGTGTATTCTTGACTTGAAACAAAATCACTCCATACTAAAAGGTAACTTGGTGGAAACATCTGTTGTCTTACGGGGGCTCTCAGCTGGACATTTCTTCCACCAGACCTTCAGACTCCCTGACAGCACACATTTGTCACTGGAAATGTTCCCTGATGTTTTTTAGCCAACTATTTTTTTTTTCTCTTGCTGATTTGATACAGCACGGTTGAAAATATCTCCCATGGCATTGAAAGGATTGTTAGCCATCCTGCAGAGTTGGTAAATAAAGGGATGGATGTCAGCAGTGGAGCAAGGGACGTTTCTCCACTCCCAGGAAGCTGCCTAGTGCCAAATCAGATACTGGCAGTGACTTTTTGAGGTACGGGACAAAGAATCTTTTTTACTATATGATTCCAATATATTTAAAGATGCTGCTGGGTCCAAAATGGCAGATTACAATTTAGATTTCAAGATTTTCTGGGGTAAAAATTCAGGTAATTACAAGATGGCAGACAAAACTTTCTCTTAATCTTGTCCATTTTAAGGTGTGTGGACTTTGACTTCATATGGTGGCTGGGAATTCTAGGTGTTGAAACCCATGCATCTTAAAATAGCCAAGGTTGAGAAATACTGGTTTAGATTGCCCATCTCTCTCCACTGCCACCTTTTGATCAGGCCTGCTGGCCTTACCCAAATTCCCATTGTCCTGCCAAGCCAAGTATTGTCAACCCCATCAAAGTTAGGAGATCTGTAGCAGGATGCAGCTGGGCTCAGGTATTTCTCTACCCAGAAGAGATGGTTAGATAGATAGTTGGTGTTCTGGAGGCATGGTGGTCTCAGCAAACCCAATATCTACCCAATGATCTCCTTCTGACTAGAGAAATGCCCCAGTCTTGATTGGAAGAAGATGATCCAGGTGAGAAAGTAGACTTCTTGGAAGAATGAGATGACCGTATCTCAGCCCTGGGATTTTAGGATTTTAGATTAAAGCTCCATGGCCTCATCCCAGAAGGTCCTCAGCATAAGCACCTTCTGTCCACTGTCATAACTGCTGGTGCTCCTTTCCTGATTTACATGAGCCTAACGCTCATTGTTCAACTTTTTCCAAACCATCTGCCTCATTCATCCAAACCAGACTTTCCTCTTCGAGTTTCAGCATTTGTCAGCCTTGGTTAGAAAACCTATGCAACGGTTGAGCTGCCTAATTAACCAAGAGGAAGCTGACAGCCACCAAAATGCATCTCATGGGTGACAGATTGCTCCATATTAATCATGCATTATTATATGATATGGCTGGGAGGCATTTGTGGCTAACAAAGTTATGAGTACTGTATGTTAGGTGCTTGTGTGTGAATGTCTCTCCATGTTTCCTCCCTACCCCTCGGTGCTCCAGCAAAAGGCTCCCTTGGTTTGTACAGGTTTTCCTGGGAATTCCCAGAAGTCTCAGTTGCCATGGAAATAGCCAAATACATCAACATGAATTTCTCCCTGGAGTTTTCTTCTGACAAGTTGGACTCAAGGTAGTTGTAATCTTCCAGCTGTCATCACATCCATGATTGATCGAGCACAGCTACTGCACAGAGGAAGCCACAGTTCTCAGCACAGCATGTGGTAGGACAAGGAGATGTCACAGCCAGAGATGGAGAGACACAATGATATAACACTCTTGATTTCCCACATTGATGCTGAGTGTCCTCAAGGTGATCCACAGCCTTGCCAATATTCCAGGGTTTCTTCTCCATGCTAAGACCATCCTGGCTTCAGAAAATCAAATATTTACTCAACCTTCTCCTTCTAGGTGAAGAAATGTTCTGGCCTTGATAGGAAAAAGAAAATCCAGGAAGGAAAGTAAACCTCTTGGAAGAATGAGATAGCCATTCTTATTGGCCATGTCATTCAGGAAACCCCTTCCCATTTCTTCTTTCCTCCTCACACCTTGGATTTCAGAGATATCCATCATCTTTTCCACAATGTCTCCATCTTCCAAGTGTCCAAGGCTGCAGCTTTCTGATTTTCCTGCTGGCTGCAACCTTTCTAGGCCATTCTGTGACATGCTTATCTTGGATAATCATGAAATCCTTGGAAAAGACTATTTCTTTTAGAAGAAATAGACTATGGCAAATATGGCTTCACCTACCAATAAAAACAATCTCTTAGGGTTGGATTGGGCCAAAGACCTCTCTAATCCAACTTCCTGAGTACCACACAGTAATCGATTGGGGCATCCAGGAAGCCACAGCCATGGACAACAAGATGATCACTAGGGTCTTCTCCAGCTATGAAGGTGGAGGAAAACAGGACGTTAAAAGCAGAATTTCTTCTTCTCCACATCTTGCTTTCACAAACAATCCATAATTTGGATATAGAATAAGAATATGGTAGCAAGAAGTCTATCCAAATCTGGATTTCCCCCCCAAGCATACCTTGTTTTGATTTGCCTCCATTATACATCTCCACTGACTCTATCAAAGAAATGCAAAACCGGCAAAGAAAGGCTGCAGCAAGTTCAATGGCCAAAGAACCTGGAGACCAGATTTGGTCTACAGAAGACTGAAGGGAGAGATGGCCTCAGTCTTCAGATATCTGAAGGGTTGTGACGCACAAGGAAACAGAATGTTAAAACTACAAGGAAGGAGGCTCAGGCTGCACACCAAGAGGAACTTCCAGACCGTAGGAATTTCAGCCAGTGGAACAAGCTGCCACATGAAGTGGCAAGTTCTCCATTGTTGAAGGTCTTCAGACAAAGGCTGGATGGTCCTGTGGCCTAAGATCTCTTCCAACACTATGTCTCTGTGAATTTCCCCCTTCTGATATCACCCTCATCTCCAAGAAAACCCACCAGATTGTCCCCAGAGCAGCCACCTGTACTAATTGTCTGCCAGGTTTTTCTTTCACAGAGTGAATGTATCATCTGCCGTATCGTATCTCCTGTCTAGTCATGCCTCTAAATTATATCTGGTTCTATAAATAAATTGAGATTCCTCTCGCACTGCCGTGCTCTCTAAATTAACATGCATCCAGCGATAATTAAATTGGATAGGAATTAAACATATATTTACTTTCTCGTCCATGCATTTTCACGGTGTAGCAAGGAGAAGGAGTGAGGAAGACAAAGAGGCAAAAAAAATGAGTAAATTAAAAGAAAATAAAAATTCTCATGTTGACATTTGTGCAACACCCTTTCCAGCTGATAAGAAAATATGAATGATTCATAAAACATAAAGGAACAAAGGAGCCCTAATTAATCATCCCAAGAAAGATGTAATTTCCTTATGCAAATTATGAGTTTATTGCAAGGGTTTAGGGGTCACCCCTCCCCTTCATACAGAAATTTTCTTTACCAGATTCATCTTGGGACCATCTGGAAGCAGATAAAACATGTCACAGGGTTCTGGACTTTTCCCTTCCTCCTAACCAAGAGAGCTGACATACAAATCCATCCTGTGGCATTCAACATGTCTATTCCATAATGCTGGAAGGCTTGCACGAGTCTGATCTTTATAGGCAGAGGAAGTCCTTGACTTATGACCAGTAGGGACCAGAATTTCCTTTGCTCGGCAAAGCAGTTGTTAAATGAGTCACACCTGATTTTACGACCTTTTTTGCTACGGTTGTTAAGCAAATCACTGCAGTTGTTGCATATGGATTAAGTAAATCTGGCTTCCCCTATTGACTCTGCTTGTTGGAAGCCGGCTGGAAAGGTCACCAATGACAATCACCTGACCTCAGCACCCTGCAACCATTATAAATACATGCGCCCAAATTTTGATCATGTGACTGTGGGGAACAATGTGATGCTTGTAAGTGAGAGGAGTGATCATAAGTCGATTTTTTCAGTGCTGTTGTAACTTCAAATGAATGGTTTGAATGGTAAATGAATGGTTGTAAATCGAGGACTACCTGTATAGAAACATCACGGCATCTGAATATCTTTTCCAAGGATTTCATGATTGCTCTACCAAGTGGTAATCTGCAATGTGTTTCCTCTGATTTAGTTCCAACGGTTGCCCCCACTATGCTCACGTGATCACACTTCAGGCACTCGACATGGTCACATCTACAACCATTTGCAGCACCCCACAGTCACATTACTATGTTTTACAATTTTTTTTTCCAAAATCTAGCACTTATTTCCAGTTTTCAGCAAAAATACACCCAAAGAGAACAATGGGTTCACACTTATAACCACTGCAACAAAAACTAAGTTTTTTGCAGTTGCAACCACTGTATTCACTTAACAACCACATCAAGAAACACAACCTACCTGTTTTATGACCATTGTGACTTATGATCATAATGGGCAAGTTCTATTACTGTCCTAACCTGAGGACTAATCTGTACATACAATGAATGCTGCCAAGGCACAATGAAACAGAATGATCATTAACAGAGCTTTTAATCAAACTGTGTTGATCTATTAATAGATATTACACCCAAAAAAGAATATTTAGAATATCTGTGACAAACAGCCCTTAAGGAAGGGAAAGGAAACCAGTTTCATTGTAAGCCACTGAGAGTCTTCTGATTTTAGCAGCATATAAATACGATAGATAGATAGATAGATAGATAGATAGATAGATAGATAGATAGATAGATAGATATTGACAGACAGATAGATAGACAGACTGCAAAAGTATTAATGGGAATTAGAACTTTTGATCTTTATTTGGAGAAAATGGAATTTCTTCTTCATCCTTTCAATATCTTCAAAGAATACCTCTTTACACAAAGAGATGTCCCTTTTAATCCATCACTGGTAGGAGAAAAATATCCCAATTTTTCCAAGTGGGCCCTGCAATTAATACATATCTTAATACCTGGCTTGACAGTAGTGCCTCTGAAAGAGATCTAGGTGTCCTGGTGCGTCATTGCTTAAATATGAGCCAGCAGTGTGCTGCAGCTGCCAAAAAAGCCAACACACTCCTAGGCTGCATCAACAGAGGGATAGCATCAAGATCACAAGAAGTGATAGTAACACTTTATACCACACTGGTGAGGCCACACTTGGAATACTGTGTCCAATTCTGGTCACCACAATACAAAAAAGATGCTGAGGCGCGAGGAAAAAGTGCAGAGAAGAGCAACCAAGATGATCAGGGGTCTGGAAGCTAAATCATGGTTAAGGGAACTAGGTATGTCAAGCCTAACAAAGAGAAGGCTTAGGGGAGACATGATAGCATCTTCCAATACTTGAAGGGTTGCCACAGGGAAGAGGTTGTTGATTTATTCTCCGTGATACCTGAGGGCTGAGAAGAAGCAATGGGTGGAAGACGGTCAGAAAGAGATCCAACCTGGCAATAAGGAGGAAGTTCCCGACACTGGGAACGATTAATCAGTGGAACAACTTGCCTCCCAGAGTTGTGGGTGCTCCATTACTGGAGGTTTTCAAGAAAAGATTGGACAACCACTTATCCAAGATGGAATGAGGCCTCCTGCCTTGGACAGGGGTTGGACTAGAAAATCTCCAAGGTCCCACCCAATTCTATAATTCTATGATTCTGTGTCCACCTCTGGCAAAATTCGGAGCCAAACCATTGTGGAGAATAATCTGCTCAACACATTTGAATGTTCTTCCTTCTGCAGATGGAGGAGAAAGGTCTAAACACCAATGATTTCAGCATAGCTGCCTTTCATCTAAGTGGGTTAGGATCGAGAACATCATTCTGTTGCAAATTTAAGAGAGTCCTCTTCCTGTTAACACAGTTACCTAATGGCCCAGAAAATGTAATTAAGCGGAAAACCTCCATTCATGTAGAACACACTCAGATACATTCTGGTGATGTGGACTTCTAAGTTGAATCCTCACTAGTCAACAGATCTTTTGTCCTCACATTCAGACATCTGAACAGGACATCAACATGGAAATACTAAGGACATTTGATTTTGGATGTCCATCTAAAATCACTGCCAACTTCTTTGAAGCCATTAAATCTCCAAATCCATCACATATCTCATTGCTAAATTCAAATTAATTCATCCCTTGTAGAGGCAAGCCACCATCTTCTCAAACTTGACCAAGAACAGGTAGAAGACCATCTCCCATGGGAATGCTCTGAGACTGGTGGAATCACTGTGGGCATGCATCAGTCATAAATTCTGGTTTCACATCCCTACAATGATGTTCAATGATCCTTCAAGATGAGTTGGAAATGGATGTTCATATAAAACTCATTACTAACTTCTTCAGACCCACTTAGATGTACAAATCCATCGCATGTCTTTTTTCTAAATCCAAAATAATTCATCCCGTGTAGCAGCAAGCCAATATTTTCTCAAACTTGTCCAGGAAAGGGGAGAGGAACATCTTCCCTGGAAATGTTCTGAGACTGGTAGAACATGAGGCCATTTTCCATATAGAGTTTAGCCTCATCCAGACATCACTGTGGGCATGTATTAGTCATAAAATCAGGTTTTACATTCCTACAATGATGCCCAGATGATGCTTCAAAAATGAATTGGAAATGGACCATCAGGAGACCTGTAGCTCCTATGTATATGTGACCATCCCTGCACTGATTTACTCATTCCTCTTCTTTTTTCCTACAATCTCTAATTCAATTTTCTTTACATCCCTTTTCTCCGGCATGGTATATTTTTCAACTGGCACAAGAAATGGTTGTTAATGGTGCACAAGATTTATTCTGCTAGTCTGGTCCTGAATAATGGATTTTGAAGATAAAGTATGACTAAGTCACACACAACCCAATTGCCTGCTTTATATTTCTCCAATTTTTCAGCTTCTCGGGCTGAAAAACAGCAACAGGCTTGTCAATTCATCTCAGATGGAGTTTTCAGGAGGTCTTGAATGAATTTCCTCCTTTCTACCTTTTGGGATAGATCCTGGAACCTTGCTTCATAACTGGCTTGGGTGGGTTGAGGGCAACAGCTTGATCTCCAGTGATCTGAGATCCATAACTGTAAATCCAGAGAATGATGACTTCCAATAATCCATGCAATCAAAAAACAGAAGGCTGGAAGAGTTTTTGAAAGTCATCTAATCCAACCTTCTCCCAAGGATAGAACTTCACCATTACAGCTCCCCTGACAGATAGCCTCCCTCCTCCTCCATCACCACCACCCAAGGTTGTTTCTTCCAATGCTGAAGAGCAGTTACCATTAGAACATTTGATCTGATAGCCAACCCAATTTCCTTATAATTTCACAGCATCATAAAATGTAAGGGTTAAAAGGGCCATAAGAGATCACCAAGCCCAACCCTTACCTGCTCCTGGAATTGAAATAAAAGCATAAAATCAGTGAATGGAAGGAATTTGGGAGATCATCTAGTTCAACCTCCTCCCCCATGCAGGAATTTGCCCCTGCAGCATATTGACCAATGCTCCAGTAAAAGATAGACCAACACGGCCCGGTTCTAACTTATAAATACATCCTAGCTATTTGTTGATTCCAAGTATAAGTTAATTTGATTAAAGAAAATTCATCTACAAGATTGCTTTTCAAGAATTGTGGTGCAATTTCCACAGTGGAGATTTTTAGCATGTTTTCACAAGAGCATCAAGGAAAGAATATGAATATCTAACTTATATCTAACCCAAAAATCATGGGTGGTGATGGTGGCAAAGATGGTCACTTTGCAGACGTGTTTTAAGTCAACACTAAATACTCTGGTAGGCTTTTCATGTACCATCAATGCAAAAACATGCCTCCAACCAAAACAAATAAGTTGCCATAAACAACTCTCCTACCCAAGTGCATTATGTTGGGACAATTCTTCAGTTAACCGAGAGCTACGTTCTGGCTCAACCATTTGTTCCCAGGCTTTTTAAAGGATTACTCACCATCCACAGAAAGTGTGCGCTGAATTTGACAGTGACACCAGAGGAGTGGGCCTATTTCCAGGTGGGAGGTTAAGACTGTCATTCCAGATGTTAGCAGCTGATTTGGAAGTAACAAACATCAGCCAAATTCATTCCATTTCAATCAAGTTACAAAGGATAGTCCAGAACATTTGATTCCGAAGTAGAACTGCAGTTCCTTCACCTGTTATCTACAACAATTGAGTGGGCTGGGAATTAATTCCATGCAAGAATTAATTCCACACTCCTCCTTGTAAATGAAGCATTCGAGGCACCACAACATTTCAGTCTTCTGGCATCTGCTACTGGTTGGCCTTCAGAGATCTGAAGCATCACTTGATCCTCCAGAAAACCCTCTAAGACAACCCATCACATTGGTCCTTTTAGATTCCAGACCCTGCAACCACCCTACCTCACCAGGACTGGGAACCACACCTGGAGAAGACAGCTCACCACAAAAATGAGGCAACTGCATCCAAGCTGTTGTGCAAAATTTTCCCTTCTAATGGGGCTGTTTTTCCTATATCAAAACACTAAAGTGCTTTTTCTCTGCTCTAGGCTCATGGATTAGAAGACACATGTGTGTACAAGCATTGTTCTACAATGTTCTTCTGGATACTTTCCCCCCAATTTAATGGACAAGAAATTGTTTATTCTTTTTTTATTCTTCAGAGGAAGAAGAGTATCAGTGGAAGCCCTGTGGAAGCTTTCAGGGTTCTTAAATTAATCTTGCTTATAAGAAGATTGAGGGAGGCATGCAATTCTGCAACCTTGAAGCTGATTTGGCTTCCCACCATGAGAAGACATCACCCCAAAATTCCTCTCATTAAACCTTTTGCTCAGGGAGAAGACCAAAGTGGAACTTGGGTTTTACTCTATACCACTAAGCAAACTCAGAAGCAAAGAGGAAAAAAAAAGGGAAGGAAAGAATCAGGAAGGTTGCTAAGAAGTTTAAAGTTTTTTTCTGCCAAAGAAGCTTCTGTTTTTCTACTTTGTTCTCAGGAAACTTGAGAATTCCTTTCGCATTTCTCTTGAGGATTTTCAGAGAGAGGCTAGGCTGCTGTCTTTTTCCCTTTGTTCCTTCTTTCCTTCCATCCTTCCTTCCTTCTGTCCATCTATGACCAGCTCAAACCTGAGGCAGCAGAAGTGCAAATATTTCTATTACTGGCTGCCCAAGTTTCTGTTGAGAGGCAAGCAGGAAACCAGGGTGGTTGCAGGCTGCTGGAAAATTGATGATGTGGTTGGGTTGAGTTGGGCTCTGTGTGAACAGAGCCATGGTGTTTTTTATAAACCTTGGTTTCCAGCTTTATGCCTTCTGCAAACTCAACCAATTGTGGTTTATTCAATAAACTATCATTTTATTTGTTTGGTAAATTTATATAGCTGACAAAATATGTGCTGATGGGAAGACTGTTGGAAAGAAGGTAATAGGGAAAAAAGGGGAAGAGAAAGAGGAAGGAAGGAAAAGGGAGCAAAAGAAGAAGGAAGGAAGGAAAGAAAAAGAGGCAGGGAAGGAAGGAAGGAAGGAAGGAAGGAAGGAAGGAAGGAAGGAAGGAAGGAAGGAAGGAAAAAGAGGTAGAGAAGAAAGAAGGGAGGGAGGGAGGTGAGAAAGGAAAGAGGAAGAGGAAGGTTTAGGACAGACCTCTCTCCAATTTTCATGCTCCCCAAGCTCTAAATCTGAAAACCCTTTAAAAAAAAGCAGGAAACCTCAAACAAATTTAAATTCAAGCCTAAAACCGGGGCCATTCAGATGGCGATGTTCCTTGGAAGTGGAGGCAGGAAAATTCCATGTGAGCCATTGCAAGGGACCTGCACACCTAAGGGGGTTATTCACGTGAGAACAAAGCAGCCTGAAGACGCTATTCCTTTAATTCTTAAAATGTCATTTTGCGGGGATCCCTTGGAGGAGGGGGGAGGAAGAGAGAGGAGGAAATGACAGGACAAAACAGCACCCCCTTTTTGCTGACCTCAACTGGACCCCAGCAAACCTGGCCTGATTTTCTGCCCCACACCCCCATTGGTACCAGCTAAGCACCCGAAGGCAGAAACTCAGTTTCGAGGAGGGACTCCTGGTGCCAAAAGAAGGCCAGCTCATTAACCTACCAAAATTAAATCAGGGCTCGCTTTCCTGTAGCTGCGATTAAAATCTTAACTTGTACAAAACTGAGAGTCCCCCAGGTGCCCCTTTGGAGGACGGGCATCGTTGGCACTGCAGAAGGACAGGCAGATCCCCTCCTGGCCAGTCCCTGACAAGCCTCCATTTAATTACTCCATCGGCTCAGGTAGCGAGGGCGAGATGCATGGAGAGCTTGCCGACCTGGCTGTGATTAATGAGGCCGCCGATGAAGAGCGACACTTGGCTGGGATGGTCGTAATAGAGTCAGTGGCGTTTTCTCTCCCCTCAGCCCCAGATGTCGTGGTCTCTTGACAGTGGTGGACAAAGCTGCTGCTTCTTGGCAGAATCATTATGGCTTTGACCGCAGGACAACCGGCTCTTTCACATTTGAAGGGGACGCAGGTGTCCCAACCTGGTTTTCTTAAGCACAGCTTATCTAGGTTAGTGGAAAACTGCCCAGATTGCTTTCTACACAAAGCTTGGTTCATTTTGTTCTGTTTCTTTCCCCCGCCCACGAAGTAGACCTTAGTGGCCATGTAGTCCAATCCAACCTGCTTTTTTGCACGCCTGTTTGAAGCTACCCTACAGAGTGTGCAATTGCACAATACCAGCAAATGGGTTCGTTTAACATCCCCACCAAAAAAGGTATAAAATTGGGCATGGTCCCAGGGTGACTTGCTTAATGACCAGCATAATTTACTACCATAATTCCAGGCTCAATTACCGTCACAAGTTGAGGACTACCTGTACTTGGTTTTTCCTACAATTTGCAGTGGGTCAGATTCGATGAAGCTCTGTGATTTTATGATTCTTGCACTTTTATGGTGGGTGGTGAAATGTGGGGTATGATACGCCTTCTAGATGTGGCAAATCTAACTATGGTATCATGTTTTCATCTGACATCTATTTTATTCTCCTTCACCACAAGTAAATCAATGGCAAAACACCTTTGGAAAATATTTCCATAGAGATTTCCCCTGGAAATAAGAGATCCATTTTCTTAAATTAAAAATAAGATAAGTCACCATGCAGAGAAAGATAAGACATGCAAACACCCTTCTTCGCTATTATAGAAAGGGCATTTTGGTTAGTGACCAGTATGCAGGTAGTCCTTGACTTACAACAGTTCATTTAGTGACTGTCTGAAGTTACAGTGGCCCTGAAAAATAATGACTTATGACCAGTCCTCGCACTTATGACTGGCATAGCATCCCCAAAAGCAAAATTTGGACATTTGGAAACAGGCATATATCTATGATGGTTAGCGCGTTCCAGGGTCATGTGGTCAAGGGCTATCTGTACAGCAAAATAAAAGTGTAAAATAGGATAAAACTTCCATCTGGTTAAGAACACAATAAACAGGCTTAGAAAAGAGGGCCCCATTTCACAGATATTTCCCTGAATACTCAGGAACTTCTCTTTGATCTAATTTAATGAAAACTAGTATTTTTAAATGGGATTTTCTTTCTCCCCTTGCATGTTATTCATGCAGAACCACCTTAATCTGTCCTGGGGCTATTATGCTTAAGAAGCAGCCCAAGATGTAGTACACAATTCAGCTCTAAAGGAAAAACTATATATTTCAGAAATATATTTATATATTTTTGTTTGAGGTTATGCATCAGGTAGGAATAGATTTTAAAACTGCCCCACCACCCAAAAGAAAGAAACATAGACCAGATGCTGGTAGCCAGTACAGGTAGTCCTCGACTTACAAGTGTAATGGAGCTTGCCTATTACAGTTATAAGTCATGACAGTCATAAAGCAGATCATCACATGACTGATCTGATTTTATGACATATTTTTTGCAGCAGTCATTAACCTATCACCATAGTTGTTAAGTGAATGCCATATTCATTAAGCAAACCGGTTTTTGCCAAAACCCAGAAGTAAATGCTGGGTTTTTGCAAAAAATTCATAAATCACAGGCCCATGACCGTGGGATGCTGCAAATAGCCATAAATGCAGGTCAGTTGCTGAGCACAAGAAATGCGGTTGCATGACCATGGAGGGGCTGGCTGTCAGAAGTGGGGTGTAAGTAACTTGGGGGGTCTGTTGTAACTTGGAACAGTTGCTGGTTATAAGTCAAGGACTATCTCTATCCACCTGGGGAAAAAGCATAACCAAATCAGACCCAGTCAGGTCATTTTCATTCTTATTCCTCAATAATTTTGCAAAATTCCAGGAGAATTGAGGCTAATGCTTTTGGCAAATGCATGGTGCAAAATCTTTGAACATGTTGAAAAATTAAGGGAAAAAACCGCCCAGGCCCTTCTTGGTCTCACTTAGGGGCCCCACACAGCCAGTTTTCCATTTTTCCTGTGGTTTTGTGCAGATGCCATGCCAGATATGGCAGGAGACTAAAAACTCTCCCCCATCATTGCTCGCTTCTTCCGAACATGGCTCGAGTGACATCCTTTGTGGCTAATGACCAAGAATCCTCTTTTGCAAAGCCATCTTCTTTGTTTCTGCAGCAGACATTTTTCAGCACATTTTCTTCTTCTGATGTGAGAACTCAGAAGAAAAATCAGCAAAAGAAGAAGTGCACAGCCCAGAGTGAGAAAATCTGAAATACACTTGTTTTCTGTTCTGTTCTGTCAATCCACAGATTGAGACAGAAGTTTTTTCCGTTTCTGAAGACTAACGAAGAGGCAGCTGTGAAGCAGGAAATGTGGTGGTGGGTTGTGGTGGGGTTGCTTTTTTCTTTTTCTTTTCCTTGATGTTTTATTTGTTCAGAACCCAGCGTGAGTCAGTTGAAGTTGGCGGTCTCAAAATATGGCAATGTATGGCTTAAATAAACATATAGTCAGTGGTGAAGGGCTGCAGGCTGTTTGCAATGCATTGAAGCAACATATGTGATAAATTCACAATAGAGAGCCCCCATCAAATGTGGCATCCATGAGGGGGGGAGGAGTGACATCACATGTTGTCATTTGGGCCATGAAGTCATTTCAGCTTCTATCAGAAGGCTTTGCAGTCAAAGCAGGTTGGCCAACAGAAGACCCCACCAGAAAGACATGTATTGAATGAGGTGGCTGGAAAGCCATACAGGAGAAGGAGAAGATCTGTCTGCACATACTATTGGACTGGGAGATGACATTAAGACAAAATATAGTTTATTGCAGGGCGGGCAGGGAGTCATACTTATGTGAGTATTGCAGATGTGTTTGGTCTTAGCCATTAAAATCACTTCAGATCTTTGGGATAGTGGCTAAATTGTTGGATTAAGAAGACCTAAATTCAGGATCTTCTGA
>JANHZU010008164.1:2569-20370 GCA_032468055.1 Acrochordus granulatus
ATACAAATACAAAAGAGAATCTTCATTGCTGGAAATGTGATAAGAGTGATAGATGATGGATATATGATGTTCAGTTTTGAACAAGGAATAAGAGAAAGTTGTGTGATATCCCTTGGTTCATTAATGTATGTATTCATAGATAAATTTTTACAGAATGCTCATGGTAGTGGTAGAGGTTTGTTAGTTAAGATGTTAACATGTGTGTAGTTTTGTGTGAAACATTTCCATATTGTTGGCTGAGAACCAAAATATTTTACAACCAGTATTAAACTGTAAGTTGCAACATAGAATATGGATTAGGAAATTTTCTAAGATCAAGATAAAAAGGTTACCCTGCCAGTCCTGACCAACTCTAGGTTGTGTGCTCATCTCCATTTCTAAACCAAAGAGCCAGCGTTCGTCCAAGGATGCTTCCATGGTTATGTGGCCAGCATGATTAGATGCTAGAGGTGAATGGATACTGTTACCTTTTCTGCGGTACCTATTTATATACTTGCATTTTGCATGCTTTCGAACTGCTAGGTTGACAGGAGCTGAGGAGGACAATAGGAGCTCATCCTGTTGCACGGCAGCACCGACTCTCGATCTCAGTCTGCTGACCTTCCAGATGACAAGCTGAGCACCTTAACCACTTGCACCACTTTGCTTTTCAAGATAGCTGTGTTTAGTAGCGGCAGTTCAGTTAGTGATTGCATTTTATTCATAAATACTATAAAACACAAAAATAAATGTATGAAACTTGGTAGAATGTTTACTCAATATATAAAAATTTCAGATGTTCAAATGCTAAGAGAAGGTAGCAGATAGTATATGTGTGTTGTAAGTAATGAATATTTGTTAAAAGAAGCAAAAATGGAAGGGAATAAGTGCATGCTTGACATAGATCTCCACAGGGAGATAAATAGACAAATGACAAACATGTGCACAATGATGTCCTCATACAAATGCCACAACTGCCATACTTGCCTCAGACACAGTGTCTGCATGAGGATAGCATTATAGTCATGTCATGGTTTGTTACAAGTGTCAGTAGAAGTTTCTGTCTAGTTTGTTATATGGAAAAGACGTGGGTACTTCAAGAGAAACATACAAATAAGTTGAATGCTGTAAGAATAGGTTATTTAAGAAGTTTTTAACAAGGAAACAGAGAGTCACAAACAAATTATAATGAATTGATATGAAGTGAATATGCAAATGAGTGACCAGTACTAAAGAAGTCTATGGAGATGGTTGAGTCATTGAATGAGAGTCTAATATGAAGGAAGAATGAACAATTGAAAGGAAGAGGAAGAATGAAAAAGTCACAGATTGAGTTGGTGAGCTGCTCAGGTAAGAAATTGAAAGAATAAAGTTAATATATGAATCAAAATATGGATGTGGAACAAGCAAAATCGTCTTCAAGAATAGAAAGATATACAGAGGTAGAGAAAATGGTTTCCATACCATCTGCTTTTAATTACTTTTGTTTATTGTTTTCTATTCTTTTTCTGCTCTTTGTATAATGTTTTTCCCAAAAATGAATAGTGTGATTGATGTCCAGTATTTGGAGGAACAGATATAGAAGCCAAAATTGTACAAAGCAGTATACCATTTGACTTTTTATTGTTAAAATTAGACAGTAATAAGTGAAGATATACATTTTGGAAAGTTTTTCATTACATGTCATGGGATTTTTTAGATAGCAATTTGAAATTACAGTGGTAAAGTACATTTCATTTGTGGTTTAGATAATATGATAATGATTAAATGATAAGCTATTTTTGCAAAGCAGTTTAAATATATCTCTTGACACAGCAGTTGGGGGAAAAGTTTCCTGTAGGAGGCTAGAAGGTGTCCCCTTTTGTAGAGAGTTGTAAATAGTATCTGAATTCATCTCTCTCCTTAACTTTGGCTAACAAACTTCATAGACATATTGGTCTTTGCTAATTTTTCTTCTTCATCAAAAGCTATTTAATACCGTTTTCATTTAAAACTGCTCTAAGCAGAGGGAAATGAAAATGATCAAATACTTGATAACTCAAAATCAAAAGAGTTTATCATCATAAATTATATATGATAACAGATTAAAGTGTTTTGTATAAATATTACTTGAAGTAAATATCTAAACCCGTTTTTCCAGGATGGAGTTAAACAATCTTCTCAAATTCCCAGGTAAGGTAAGAATAAATAAAAACAAGTAACATGTAGTGTCTATGTATTGTCTGTCTTGCAGGACTTTGAACTTTTACTATTTTAAATCATTACCTTAATTCTGCTTTGAACATCGATGTAAACAAACATAACTTATCAATGTGGAATATGGAACTGTGCTTCATATGATTTTAGATATTTGCTACTTCTAGCTGCCACTGTTTCCTCCTAAAAAATGCTTTAAACCAGATTCTGCAGCATAAATCTTAGGCATTATGTTGTTTAAAAATGATTTATGGATTTCCACTGTGTCCTGTCTTTTAACTAGTTCCTAGTAATTGTTTATTTACAGTATTTGTATATTACTTGTGGAGGACTGTCAAGGAATGTAAAAAGCAATAAAATAATAATCATGGCATGAATGAGTAAATGAGGCAAACAAAAATATGCTTTGGGTTATCTTTCAGAAAGCAGAGACAGCAAGGATTAATTGCAATTTATCGAGGAATACATTTTATAATTAATACAACAGCTCAAGAATCATTGAAATGGAAGTGTTTAAATGGGCTCTTTATATTTAAAGACAAGTCAGGTATAATAAAGCACCCAGCCCCACGGTTAAAACCAGTGTCTTGAACAGAGCCGAGAAAACAATGTGGAATCTGTGCAGAGCTTTTAGGAAAGGATGATCCTCATATTAAGCATCAGTTAGAAAATGGTGCTACATTTTACATAAGCTGAATCTTTCAGGCGATCTTAGTTCAGGTATGAAGTAACCAGGATATAGATAACTGTGGCCAGGATTTGTTCAGAAGAACCAAACTGTATTACTACTCATAATTATATAGGTAGTTCTTGATTAATGTGGTCACTGAATCCCTCAAAATGGTCACATTATTTAAATTCACAGTATTCAAAGTGATATTTCTATCGAAAATATGGTAATTGTTTCCAGCTCAATGGAAATTTAATTTAATCAATTTAATCAAAGGAAAATCTATTTTGCACAAAGATTAGCAACCACAACCACAAGTACACGTGCTGCACTAGCTACAATTGTGCACATACTACCCTCTCATTAACTAAATTTTGGGTTACGTTAAATGTGGCTTGGTATCAATTTACAATTTGCACTAAGTCAGATATTACATTATTCAACCTAATTGCAACCTACTTGTATATCCTTTACTCCTGCTACCGCCACAAAATCTAAGGATAAGGTCAATTAAATTTTCTTAAATTATGAACTGATAATTCCAGTATAGGTCAAATCTCAATTCTTGAGCCAGACTGTCTTCTGACAATTGTTTAATCTTATTAACTTTCATCCATTCCATTATTCAACCCATTGTTTAACTTTCAAGAAGAACAGATGCTTCCTTGGAGTAAACTAATAAGAAATAATATTCTAGTATGACAGGGGAGTATTAAGACAATATCTGTATTCACCGCGACTGGTGCCCATTACCAGTGGCACCATGAATGGTGGAAAAAAGGCCAGGGATTAGTTTTAGATGGTTCAAAGCAGACATCATAAAGGAGGCAGGAAATAAGATTATCAATCTAAAGTAGAGTGCTGGCTGGAATTGAAAGAAATACAAACATAAACACACACAAAAATTCTTGGGTATGTTTGCTATATGGAGAAAATTTACAGCACAAAAAAAAGGCAACACTTTGTCTTTGTTTGATAAGCACTATGTTTAACTATGGATTTAAATGGATGTTTATTTTACTGATTGTTGAAAACCAGTGCATAAATCTGCTGTTCTGTACAATATTCCTGGAAAAGGTCCTTTATTTGTCTACTTATATAACATCATGTAAAGGTGAGAGAATACATGGTGACAGCTGAGAAATCAACAAAGAGAACAATAAAGAAAGAATCGAAGGCTGCAATGATAGTATATATAAGTGCCAGTAATTTGCTGGATATATATATTACTTTCGGGATGCCAGATAAGAATAGAGAACAAGTGGGATAGTAACCTTTATGCAGAACACAGGAAGTCACCTCTGATTTGGGCACATAACTAAAGAACGTGCATTATTTTACTTTCCTCACAAGTATTTTAAATAGCAGTTCTGTATAGTGATTTACAGCTGTGGGATTCAAAACTTCATTCCTTGAAGTACCACATTGGTTTGAAAGGAAATTGGGGATTACTGTATTCAACTGAAATAGAGGATTCTGCTTTAATTTGTATACTTTCCTAATGTGTGGTTCAATCTGCAACAATGGCCAAGTGGGCTGGGGAATTCTGGGAACAAAAGTCAACCCCTTGGGAAGGCCCGAAGGTTAAGAAAGTCTTGAGGTCAAAAGTCTGCCAAAACCATTTCAGTGAAACCTCTGATTGCAAACCTAATTCGTTCCAGAAGAATGTTCTTAGACCGAATTGCTCTTAAACCAAAGCGAGGTTTCCCATAGGAAATAATGTAAAGTCAGATGATCCATTCCACGCTCCAAAAAATATTAATATAAAAATCATTTTCAATGGAACTTTATGTAGAAATGATTGTCCCTAATATCTGAAACAAGTAACCATGATTAACACACAATATAAAGCAGAAATAGAACAAATTAACTCGCACTTATGGATCTGCTCCGAGGCAGATTCGGGCCATCGGCTCCTGCTCGGCTGTCTGCTGTCTGGGTGGCTCTGTTGGATCAGGAGGGTCCGCTGCCACCCCACCGCCACTCAAAGCAAAACAGCCTTTTCCCTCAGCAATGCCTTTCCGGGGGTCTTTCCTGGGTGGTGTGTAAATGTTTCTTATCATAACCTGCCTCCGTGCTATGAGAGGGAAGGAGATGGGCAGGACGGGGACAGGCTGGATGGTGCCGGGTAAGGAGGGTGTGTGTGTGAGAGAGAGAGAGAGAGAGTGAGTGACAGGGAAGACAGAGGGTCAGTCTTCCTGCACTTGAAGAGATGGGCAGGAGGGGGGAGGGCTGTGTGTGTATGTGTGTGAGAGTGACAAGGAAGATGGAGGGTCAGTCTTTCTACACTTTGAGAAGAGTCCCAGCTGACGTGAGTGAGTCGAGAGGGAGGAGGGGGAGGGGGATTGCCTGGAAGGAGAATCTGGAACTGAGTCTCAGCAGTTCTTTCTCTTGAATGATTTTCACTTAATCTACATTTTTTATGCAGTGAGAGAGAAGAACCGCTGGCTGCTTTGTGAGATTTCCTGAGCAAGCTCATTGTGCAGTGCTCACCTTGCGAGTTTTCGCTCATTAACCAAATTAAATTTTATTAAAAAAATTTGCTTGTCTTGTGAAAATCTTGTGGACCAAGGTGCTTGCAATCCGAGGTTCCACTGTAATTATTTTTCAACCTATTATAAAACAATTATAATAGTTTAATATATTGAAACAAAATGGAAGTGCCTAAAGTTTGTTTTTCTCCCAAAGGAGAATTGAGGAAGCTTTTATTCTTCATGTCCATTGCTTGTTTCATACTGGGTAAGTATTTATTCATTTAAAATCTCTTTGGCCTAGGAAAGTTTAGAATGAGATACCATTTAACTATGTTAACTAGTAATTAAGGAACAAATGATTTTGGTTAAAATTGGATATTCAACAAGAGACTTTTTCTAGTGGAGCAGCTGTCAGAAAATGTATAATATAAGCAACTTTCCAACTCTTTTCCCAGCAAAATAAATCAGTGTGACTAGTTATTTTGTTTTACTTATTTATATTCTGTCTTGTACTTCCATCAGATGCATACAGCAATTACATTAATACAGATATCAGAAAACCCTGAAAATGTTAGTAACAATATGTCTTTGGGATAACTCGTTATCTGGGTCCCAAAGAGACATATGGAGGTAGGAATCCAGTAGAAGCAAGTGGTCCAAAGATGGCCTGTAAGATAGTTGATAGAGCTTTCATTGTATAAGACATGGTAGGTTTAGTTCTGTGACTTCTTCTCAACTTGATTAAGCAAGTCCTAACTCCTAGTTAGCTCATGGGACAAGTTATTGTCCATTCATTAGATTTAAGCTACTTCAGATGTTCCAATCTTTCTTTTCTTTTAGTGATTAATTGACCTATATTCTTCAAATATTAGGCATGAGTGCCGTCTAGTGGCTGCTGCATCTTTTTCTTTTCGATTTTCTCCACAGGATCATGTTTTAGTGAACATAATTTCTCTATCCAGAAAAACACAGAGAAGAACAAACATCGTTGCTTTTTACTCAATCAAGGTAATTAGCCAGCCCTATCATTCAGACATTCTTGATGGTGTCTTTCCCACTTTTTCTTGCTGATGTCTCTCCCACTGATCACCTAACATTGGAACTGAGACTGCTATATATGTAAGCCGCTGAGCTGACAAAAACATCTGTGTAAGAAAGAGGGATATTTTTCCTCTGCCTGCATTTTTATTTGAACTGATCTTAATCGCACTTACCAAATTAAGAAATGAGAAGGCAAAACTTTGTATTAATATAAATATGGGAATGTGGTCCTCACCTCAAACATTGTACAAAAAAATTGTAAATTAAACAAAATGCTGCATTTTTTCAAGAAAATAATATACATAAATATTTATATTTGGAGAAATTTTTCATCAGTTGTGTATGTTAGGACCAATGAGAACAAAATGCATAATAATTGTTAAGCATACAGAAATGCACTTTAATATACACACATATTTTTTTAAAAAGCAGCAGCAAACAAATGGGTTGGAACAAATCTGATCTTGCAAAAAGCATGTATTGCCTGCTGAAGAATAAAAAAACAGATTTAATTATTCTTAAACTGAATCCCAGAACATCTTATTCTTCATAGAAAACCTCTATACAGTTAAAGAAGCCACAGTACAGGCAGACATGGAGAAACAGACTGCCTCCAGATTGGCAAAGGAGTTAGAATTATACACAAAATCTATCTAGCTATCTAACTAAGGAAGTGGGACTGCAAGTTTAGTGTGGTTCTATAATTAGAGGTAATGCTGATAATAATTGCAAAAAATTTGCAAGCTAATAAAAGTCAAGGACACAATGAACAAATGGGACTTCTTTAAATATAAAGAAAACCAAACTAAGAACAACAGATACAACAAACAGCCTTAGAACTGATGATAACATGATTGAAATGATTAATAGCTTCAGCCTTTAGGATCAAACAATAAGCAGGTAAGAAATTCACTGTAGATTGGTACTTGATAAAGTGGCAATGAGGCTCTCGGGAAAGATGTTCAAACGCTGAGATGTATCTATACCTATACAGATCAGAAAGCAATTGTATCCCATGTGACATTCTGTGGAAGCAAAGGTTGAACTTTGAAGAAGCAGGGTAGAAAGTGTTTATGTTTTTGAATTTTGCTGTTGGAGAATGCTCTTGGGAATACAGAGGACAAGCAAGAAAACAAACAAATGTGTCATTGAACAAATCAATTACTCAAGGCACAAATGACTAGGGTCAAATTATCCTACTTCAGACACATTATGAAAAGACCTGGCTCTCTGAGTCTTTAATTCTGGGAAAGGTGAAGGGAAAAAAAGAGGATGACCAGCAGCAAGGTAGATGGACTTAGTTACAGTGGCCATGGGTATACCTGAAAGACCAGGTTAAGGACAGATCACCATGGAACAGAACTGTCTATGTGGTTGCTAAGAGTCAACACTGATTTGATGGTACATAATCAAGAATGAGCAAGTGAGCAATATGTAAAAAAGTTAATCCATAATTTTAAAAGATTAGAAAATTACTGTGTTTATCCATTTTTCATGTCCATAAATGTTTACTTTTTTCTCTTCTTTTTATAGAAGTTTCCAGTTGTGACTATTCTTTGTGCAAATTACATCCAGGTGAATATCTTTGCTTATCAGTACCTGTATACACCCCAATCTCATATGCTACTATATGCATAGGCTTCCCTTTTTTTTTTCTTAATTACAATTCGAGATACTGGTTGCCATCTATAAAGACTTGAAGCATCTCTCCAATTGTCTCCACCCCTTTTAGACAGGAGAACATAAATTAAAGAAACCCACCTTGTGGAATCAAGAAGTGTGCCTTTTCTGCATGGCACCTCCCTTTTGGAACAGCTTCCCACCTAAAAACAGAATGGTCCTGACCCTGTTGGCTTTTTTAGAAAGTCTTTAAGATCTGGCTGTTTGCCCATGAACATGGGTCAGGAAATAAATTAAGTTCATAGGGTTTATTGTTGTATTGAAGGTTTTACTCTGGATTGCCTTTTTGTTTGTTTGTTTGTTTGCTTTCTTTGGTTACACATTGAATGTTTCCTGCATTATTTATATTGTTGTTTTTAAATCCTAAAACTTTGCTCACTGCCCAGAGTTGCTTTGGCAAGATGAGCAGCCATAAAAATTGAATAAAATAAATAAAATCCAATTGGACCACACACATTCTACTAAATCCCTCACAATAATCCAATATAGAAGCTACTCCAGGACATTATGAGAATTCAACATGGCAGTTCCCTGACTCATATCAGACGAACACAAGTGCTCCTGGGTAAATGAATTGGGAGAAATACACTAATATTGACCATAGCTCATCAGAAGGGATAAGTGAAAGGTTCTTGCTGTTAAGTAAGGGTCTGTGAGCTGGTTGTTTCACTTGCCAGCCATAAAAGAAATTGATCTCTTTATTTATTACCATAATAGAAAAAGATCAGTGGCTGTATGCAAATGCTTTTGGAACATACTGGGTTAATAGGCAATACATTTGCAGGAAGTACAAACTTAAATCATGTGGTTTTGTGGTAGAAAGAAACAAAGATTTAAATCTTTGATTCTTTCACATTATATGCATGTACTACATCTTTTAATAAACAAATGCATAACAATTCTCAGAAGTCATCTTCTGCTTCTCTTTTTAAAATTCTATGAAGCAATGGCTGATACTTTAATGGCAGATTGTGCAGTTTTCTTTGGAAATAAAAACCCACTAAGCTAAATTATAAATCTGATTATCAAAAAGGTAAAGGTTCCAGATAGACAGAACCATCTGTGCTTTACTTATACAATCACAAAATAGGCATAGAATTAAGTTTTCCACTCCCCAAAAAGCAGTGTGAAATATTTTCATTTCTGCCAGTCTTGAAACCTAAAATTATCCTGCATCTGGCTAACTGGAGAATTCAGATTATCTAAATGCTGTCTCACACTCTAAAATTTGGCTTTGTTATTTGCCCAATCCAGAATAGCTTGCAAAATGAATATGACAGCTTATCAGTACATTTTCCTAGTACTTCTTGCCTTCTTTGCATGTTGAATGGTAGGTGGAGCTGGAGACAGGGGAAGAATCATTCTAATCTAAAACAGTCTCAAGAAAAAACACATCAAAAATCATAATCAGAAGACGGAAAGAGAACATTGTCTTTAAATTCAGAAACTGGGAGGCAGAATGAGATAGAAGTGTTACCAATGAGAAAAGGGATTGTCCTTAAGCATTATGGAGGTGAAGAAGTTCAAAAGGAAAGGTATTGCCCAGCTTCATCTGATGCAACAGATGCACCCTTTTTTAGATCCGGGATCCCTCCAGACAGTCACTCATGCCCTAGTCACTTCACAGATTGACTATGCAACACATTCTACATGGAGCTGCCCTTGAAGACCACCTGGAAGCTTAAACTGGTCCAGAATGCAGCAGTGTGGTGATGGGCTTACCTCAGTCCTCTGATTTGCAAACTGCACTGGTTGGCCTGCTTACTTAAAGGATCATATATCTCCCATAGTATCTGCCTGGCTGGTTCAATCCGGTCAGATTGGCACACTCCGGTTCCATCAATTAAACAACATCATCTGTTAGGATCCTGGAAGCTCATTTTCCCATGGCAGCAACTGCCTTCTGGAATGAAGTTGCCCTGAAATTCGAATACCTCCCGCCCTACTGGTATTTCAAAGCATCCTTTGGAAAAGACAATTGGCACCTCTTTTCTCCTTTCTATTCCCCTCTGGATTTGTTTTCTTTACCATCGTTCTTTTGTCTTGTGCTGTTTTATGTTTTTTGTGTTCTTTGTTTTTAAATGTTTTTAAAAATTGTAAATGGCCTAGATTTACAAATGGGAGTCAGGTGGTATACAAATTTATTAGTAGTAGTATTAGTGTGATTTCAAATGCACCAGACTATAGTCATACATAAATCAACTCATATCTCAAAAACATTTGACACTATCAGATTTAGATATCCATGAGAGGCAAGAGACAAAATATGTGCAAATTCCATCCCTTACATACTTGCACATAAAGTCATAATGCAAATAAGGAAGGGCAGAACTGGTATGGTCATTTCACAGTGCACATTTCATCATTTTGGTTTCATCTGGCCATTGGTCTGAAGATAATCCTGATGTGTTGCAAAGTCCTTGTTTAGAAGTATTCATAGGATCCTTGATGCTCTCTGAGCTTGATTCTTTTTTTGCACACGTTCCATTACTCAACTAGGCAATGTCAGCAATTCTAACATCAGGTAATGGAACATCTCCAAGAAAACAACCAAGCTTAGAAAACACCAAGGACCTCACAATTCAACCCTGAGCTACAAATATCTTTTACTGGAAGTAGTCATAATCAGAAGCTAACGCAGACTGTCAATACTAGGTAAGTAAAATAGGGGAAATTGGGAAAATGATCTTCTCCCAAATTAAAATAATATTTCCATCTCATATCAATTATGAAAGGCTAAAAATGTTCCATATATCGTATGGAACATATATGGTGGACAACTGGAAATATTTTTTTTCTCAAACTGTGATTAAAGGAAAAGCCATTAGTTAAATCTTGTTTATGCCAGATAGAGATAAACGATCATTTATTATAGGGAAAAATCAGAAGTGTTGGAATGGCTGTAATAAAGTTTGTAATCTCTTTCCTTTTGTTCAGTCTGCCTCAGTGAATGAAGCTTCTTTTTTTCTTTTACAGATTGGCAGGATGATACGATCTACTACTATGAGCAAAAGAGTGGACTCCATCTCTTTTGGTCACCACTTTCTCACACATCTGATTCAGTTATATATACTGTATTTTTAAAATGGTAAGATGGTCAGAAACTGGGAAAGAATTTAAAAACTCATATGCTTTCTCAAATATGGGGAATTCTAGTCATTTTCAAAACAATCACCAGTTTCAGAAGAGAGAAGTAGTTTAAGATAGAAGCAAAGAAGGAAAGTTTTAAGCCCCCTATTTTGCTGCAATCCTTGTAAGTAAGATAACAGTGTTAGTGCACCTTGGTGTACAGTAGAGTCATGCTGGCCACATAACCATGGAAGTGTCTTCTGGCAATGCTGGCTCTGGCTAGGAAATGGAGATGAGCACCACCCCCTAGAGCTGGCCACATCTGGCAGGGAAAACCTTTACAGTTTTTATTCATATAATTTGGGGGAGACATATGGTAGTGCTGGGCTGTGGTATAACAGCTACTCAAAAGATTATGACATCTTGTTTTTTACATAGTTTCTTCTCCTAATCTGCTATTAGACATAAGAAGAAAAAAAGGAGCAAAATTTGGCTAAAATTGACAGACGATTCAACGGAAACTGTGGGTTTCTAATTTGAGCACTAATGTATCCTGACTGAGAGTGTGACCTCATAAAAGCTAATTCCAGTTTAGAAAATATGAACAGAGGATTCTGAACAAAGCACAAGTTATAGACTTGACAAAAAACAAAAGTCATATCCTAAAATGATGTGGGGAAATGACATTAGGAGACAGGAGGAAAAGCCATAGCCTAGGCAGCCATCATTCAAAACATATTTCAGCCCACAGAAGCAGAGGAAAGGAGAAGTGAAATAGTTTCAAACACGCACAAGTCACTTTGGATAGTGAGGTAAGCAGCATATAAATTTAAGTATAAATAAATAATAAATGTACCCATATAATAAAGACAGAGCTAGAATTCATTGTTGCGCTTCTTGTGGACTACATTGAAGAGCTAATACTTCCCAAATGTATACAACCTATCAGAATTAATTCATATAAATGTTCAATATTTATAAATTATATTTCTAAATATAAATCTTTAGAGATGAAGCAGAGACTTGATTGTCTAAATAAAAAACGGCAGAATTAAATTGATTCACATCAGAAGCAAGAGTCACCAGCTGCTGATCCACATGCTTAATCATTAAAATAGTAAAATAAAGATAAAAGATGAGGCACCATTTATAGGGTCTATATAATGTCCATCTTTGGCAACTTTAAAATGTGTGGACTCCCAGTAGCTGGCTGAAGAATTCTGGGAATTGAAGTCCGCAGATCTTAAAGTTGCCAAGGTTAGACACCCCTCATCTTACATCATAGAATGTAAGGCTTAGAAGGGACCATCTAATCCAGTTGTCTGCACAGTGCAGGAATCCTTTAGTATAGCAACCCAGACATCTAGATCCTGTTTAAATAGCCCCAGTGAATGAGAAGAGACTCCCTAGGCTGTTTGTACCGCTACTGAACAGTTAAAATAGTTAGGAAGTGTTTCCTTACACCAAGCCAATTTTTTTTCATTGTGAATAAAATCATTGATTTATGTTGTCTTTTTGAACAACTCTGTATAATTCTGCCCCAGCATCTTACATACTTGAAGATAACTATAATCTCTCCATACATCTTCTCCAAACTAAATGTCCTGTTATTTCCAACCATTCTTTCTGCGTTATTCCTTCTAGACCCCATCTTAAGGAACTGGGACAGGATGCAAAGTAGACTTATAGTAAGCTTTTCTGTTCACTTTAACCTAATCTTGATAGATTAATAATAAATCTTCAAGATTATTTATTATGTGTTGCTTCTTGAAGTAATTGATGATTAGAAAAGACAAGACAGAGTCAATAAACTACACTATACTGGATGGTCATAGTTGCATTATTTTATTATTTATTTATCAAACTTGTATGCTGCCCAACTCCCAATGACTCTAGGTGGTATACAACCTAAAAATGAAATTATAACAAAGCCAAATTTTAAAAAAGGAAAAAGATAAAAGATGGCAAAAGTGGCAGACTAGATGGAAACAAAGCAAGTGGCCTCCCACTCCCTTGCCAAAGGCCTGAGGAAGATCTGACTCTGATTATGTAGAGTCACATTGGACCTTAAAATAATTAGCCATTCTTCAGCCTTGTCCTGTCTAGCTGTTATATTAAGTTGTTTATTCAATTCTTCACCACAGCTGAAGGTTTTTAATGCAATATTTCATCAGAGAGGGTCATAGAAGTTTGTCCTTCTGGCTTAATATATTTAGTTGATTTTTCCTGTGTTTCTTTCCAAGGTAGACAAATCAATCTAATTTCACTTTAAAGCACCTGTAGACAAAGACAATTATCTTCAGTATTGCTTTTTCTATATGGTGAATTGGCAAGATTAGGTACTGAAAAATACTGATGCCATTTCAAGTGTTTTGTGGTAGAATGTAGCCTGGATTCTCCAGAGGGAGGGGCAGCACTCCAGAGGGCAAAGAGACAGTGGAGTTAGATATTTTGACTGGGAAGAAGAGAGTTAAGGCAGCTCCTCCCTAGCATTTCTCAGAGTTTATCTTTAATGATGCAAGTAATTGCTTTAGTTTGGCAAAATTTTGGTCTATGGGGGAGGAATAGTAAAAGAAACTGTTCATAAGTAATTCCATGTGTCTTTCTTGATTCTTGGGGCCTGACAAATTATACTAAAAGGGCCTTTTCTGCCATGACTCCTGCCCTCTGGAACATCTTGCTGCTGAAGGTGAGCTCTACCCTTTTGGCTTCTGGAAGGACCTTAAAATTTGATTCTGCCAGTTGCCTTGGGCCCTGATAGGGCACTCTACACTGGAGGTGATTGGTGGAGTAATAGAAAAGATCCCACCTTTGTATGACTCGTGCCCTTGGTTTTTAGTTTTTATCGAATTCTTGTTAATTTTAAAGGGGAAATTTTAAAAATTGAAGAGGTAGTGATAAATGTCATCTGTGCATATGCCCCACAAGTTTGGTGTGAGATTGATGAAAAAGAAGAATTTTGGAGTAAGTTGGACAAAGTGGTGGTAGAAGAAAAGAGAAGAAAGGGTAGTGACTGGAACAGATGTCAATGGACATGTTGGTCCGTTGAACATGGAGGTGATGGGTCGGTGATGGGTAGGTATGATATCAGGGAGAGAAATGCAGAAGGGCAGATGGTGGTGGATTTCACAAAAATAATGGAAATGGCAGTGGCAAACACATATTTTAAGAAGAAGGATGAGCACAGGGTAACATATAAGAGAGGAGGAAGGTGCGTCATACAAAATTAATTGAGCAGCTGATATATATTAGGAATGATTTCAGGGACAATATAAAAGTTATAACTTTTTTTTAAGAAAGACAGCCTGATTGGTTGTAAAGGAAAATTAGTCTCCTTTCAGATGTGGAATATCTTCTTCTTACTGGAGAACTGAAAACCATGTTCAAAATCCTCCCAAAAGCCAAAACAGGTAATTATTTCTCCTTCTTCCTCCCATGACAGTATCATTTGCCCTGGAATACCATTCAAAGTATAATTTTGTACACTTTGAAATAATCAGATGGAATGTTTTTCATTCATTGGAGTGAATCTAATCAGCAAATTTGAACAAGAATTATTTTAGTGATTTCAAGTTTCCAACACATTTTGGATTGGCTTCAAAGGACAGGAAACAATGCAGAAAAAAAATTACACTTATGTAGAATGAAATGAGAAGAAAAAGAGGTCATTTCTCAGATGAACATTCTACCTCCAGTTCTCTCCTTACAAGGCCTTTTCCCCACCCTATCTTTTTTAGAGACAACTTTAGCTTGTTCTGCTTATACATAGTGATTTTTGAGATATCTCATGAAGAAGCTTCAGAAGATTTTTAGACAATGTTTTCCTTTCCAAGGGAGATAGAACTTCTTTTTAGGTTGAGATGACAATTTAGGCTCAAAGGCTTAAAGAAAGTCTTTTATTTAGGATCCTTACATATAGTAGCCATGGGCTAAGAAATAGATCTTCCCATGAACAAGTAAAGGAACAAGGAAAAAATAAATAAATGGACACATTTTTTTAAAAAAATTATCTGACAAAGTGTTGGAAGAAATAACATTCATCAGGGACTTGTTACACTGAGATCAGTGCTTTTAAAATCCTAATAAATTGCTCAGTATTTTGGAATAAGGGGTAAGCTATTTGCTGCATGATAAAGCAAAAATTTATTTATTTATCACATTTCTAACCACCCATTTCCCTCAAAGAGGAAACCTGAATGGTGTGCAATATTTTTTTAAAAAAAATCTTTTAGAAATGAGGCAAAAACAATTAAATTATTAAAACTGATTAAAAGGTGATTTAAAGACAAAAGGGAAGATTTCAGGGGACCAGTCAGCCCCACAGCTGCATGCTCTTCCAAGCTCCCCACATGTAGCTACAGAGCCAGGTTTTTTTCCCCTTTTCAGAAGGCCAACAGGGTGGGGTCTCATCTCACCACTAGAAGAAGGATATTCCATAGTGCAGAGGCAACAGCAGAGAAGACTTTATCTCTCCAGTCAAAGTTCTTTAACTGACTGGGACTGCAACATGCCTTCCCTGTCTGATCGGGTGGGATGAGCCAATGTAATGAGATGTATACAATTCCATAGGTGATCTGGCCTTGTGACATGCAGAACTTTATAGCTCATAACCATCACCTTGAATTGGGCCCAGAAGCAAACCAGCACCCAATGCATTTCATGGAGTAAAGGTATTACCTGCAGCCTTCTTTGAGCACCCAGGATTAATCTCATGGCTGCAATTTGCACCAGCTGAAGCTTCTGGATACTCTTCAAGGGTAGTTCCATATAGACACATCACAGTAGTCAAGACAGGAGATAATTAGGGCATGAGTGATCAAGCAGAGAGCTTTCCTATCTAAGAAGGGCATAAGTGGTACACAACAGGAAGTTAAGCAAAGGCCCTCCTAGCCACAGCTGTCATCTGCTCTTTGAACAGGAGCTGTGACTAGAAGGACTCCCAAGTTACACACTGGGTCTGTCTGGGATAGTGCAACCCCATCCAGGACCAAAGATGATAAACTCCTGGATGCAGAGGCCCCCCACAGCCACTTCATCTTACCAGGGTTCAGCTGAAATCTGTTGTTCCTCATCCAGACCCCCACAGCCTCCAGGTACCACAAAAGAATATCCACAGCATCATTCACCTCACTGAGGACAGAGATATACAACTGCGTATCATCAGTGTACTGGTGATAGCTCATCCCCTGGTGATAGATGATCTCACCCAGCAGTTTCATGTAGATGTTAAAAAGGAGCAGGGAGACCTGTGGGCTGGACCTCTCACTCCCTATCAGTACTGATTGGGATTGACTTTAGAGGAAGAAGGCAAATGAGCACAAAACTGCCACCCATCCCCTACTCCCCAAGTTGGCCCAAAAGAGTACCATGGTTAATGTTATCAAAAGCTGCCGAGAGGTCAAGTAGAGCAAGGATGGATGCACCAATGCCATCATGCTCTCACCAGAGGTCATCCATTAGTGCACTAGCACTGTTTCAGTCCCATATCAGGGCCTGAAACCTAACAGAAAAAGGTCCAGATAATCCATTTCCTCCAGGACCCCAAAATGATTTGGGGAAAGAGGGATGGGGACTTTTTTAAGTTTTAAGAGTATATTATATATATTTGTGGATCAACCCATCTGTGGCTAAGCAAACCCTTGAATTTTTTTCCCAATTACCATGAGAAAGATGGATTATATTATCTATAGGTTGCACATTTTTCATAGTATTTAGGTTAAAAATTCAAGTGTTCATTTATCCATGGATAGACTTATATATGAATACATATGTTACTTTAGTTCAGAACTTTGCTAATTTGCTTTCCAGATATTTTATTGTTACATTATTGTATTGGTTTCAGTGCCCTATTTTAAAAATCATCATATTTCAACATATTTGTAAAATGAGATTTAAAATTATAACTTTGTAATAAAATCAGTTCAAATTAAGTTTTATAATAGCAATCTTGATAGGCTTGAGGAATTTGGGTATTAAATGATAATATTTTTATGAGCATTCAAGTTTGGAAAATAAATGTCAAATATCCTTAATAAGAAAATAAGCATGTTCCCTCACACTTTTGTATATGATCAAAGATGATAAGCAAACATTCCAGGAAAAAAACAGTTCAATAAATGTTTACATAAACAATAACTTCTGTTGAGCTAAAAATATAGTGAAGTTTTTCTAGTAGCTAGGCAACAAGAAAAAAAGTCACTTACCTGAATTGCAGTTCTTTGTATGTTATTTCTAAATCCTAATTATAGAGATTTTTATTCTCTATTCTTAAAAGATGACACAAAGAGTGCCTGTTTATAGTTTAGCTAAATTGCTTAATGTATTATTTGATACAGGAAGCAAATCAGACAAATCTTTCCTTAATCTGTTAGAAGCCATTAATGTTTCTTTCCTGGTCTTTTTTTTTGTTCAGTCACACAGTCGTGTCCGACTCTTCGCAACCCCATGGACTGCATTACGCCAGGCCCCCCGTCTTGCACTGCCTCCCGGAGTCCTCCCAAGAGCACACCCATCACAATGACTATGCTATCTATCCACATCATCCTCTGCCGTCCCCTTCTCCTCTTCCCTTCAATCCTTCCCAGCATCACAATCTTCTCTAATGAGTCCTCCCTACGCATTATGTGGCCAAAGTACTTGAGCTTCAGCTTCAATATCTGTCCCTCCAAAGAGCAATCAGGTTTGATTTGCTG
>JANHZU010008164.1:25646-45444 GCA_032468055.1 Acrochordus granulatus
GACACCATAATTTCATACTTGCTGAACATATACTTTTAGCATGTTGAAATCAGATTGCAGCTGTCATGTGACTCCACCACCTTGAACACACACTCACCTGAGCTGGGGTGCAAATGAGAAAAAGTAAAAAATAGGCAAATTCTCCCTTTTTTTAGGCCTGGTCAGGGGAGAAGCCCTGAAGTCATTTAAAAAAGGTTGCTCTCTCTCTCTCTCTCTCTTGCTCTTACATTCACTCTTGCGCGCGCGTGCACACACATACACACACCCAGAGCCCTGAGTTGGGGAGCAAGTAAGAAAACAAAACAGGCAAATTCTTACCTTTTTTTTCAGGCCTAGTCAGGGGATTTTTGCCTTTGTTCCCGCCTCTCCCTCTCTCCCCTCCTTCCCTCCTTCTCTCTCTCTCACACACAAATCACTTCTCTCTCACACACACACACAAATCACTCCCTGAGTTGGGAAGTGAATAAGAAAAATAAAAAAAAAACAGGGAAATTCTCATTTTCTTTGCTGGCTCAGACTTGCTGGCTTATCAGGAGGGTTGCCAATGATCAAAATATGATTAAAATATGACATTTGTTGCAAAATCAAGTAGAAATATGACACAACACCTTTAAAAAGTCAAAATATGACTTTTCAGGCAAAATAAAAAGCATCTAATTTTCATCAGATTACTCTAAATCATGTTTTAATTTACTTATAAATTCAAATAAAGATTCTAGAAAAATATGACATGTCATAGAAATCCTCACCCTAGTTATTACTTTGCACCTGCCATGAGAATTTGGTCTTTGCTCACATTTCTTAGGCTTATTCTTAAAACAAGGGATGTTCCCTTCATACCGCTTTCCATACACGTAAACATACCACCTTTTCTGTCCCTAATTTACGTATTTCTCTTTTACTGGGAATAAAATTATAGCATTTACCAATCGTCTCTTCAGTGGGCTCACACTGAGTTGTAACTTGGCTAACCACATTTTAGCTTAGCCTCATAGAGTCGGTCTATGGTTCAATATGTTATTCAAATTCGGGGGATTAGATTAATTCAATAACTCATATTTCAGTTAATCAAGGGTTAGTGTGTAAACTCTGCTGTTCAGTGCTCCTTAGCAACTTGGATTAAAAACTTCCCCTGGTATTATTTCTTTTATTCATGTTGCCAGTTCTTGTTCATTCTTTCCGAAGAAGCGTTTTATAACTCTAGTTATTCTTTGTAATTTCCTAAATCAATCCAGATTCAGCATTAATTTTCTTGAACACAGTTAATTGCAAATGATGCTTTCTTTCATCAAGGCTTAAACAGGACATAAGAAAAAACCTATCAGACAAAATAACAGAAAAAAAGAGATGCTTTATCCAGAAGCAACATTATTACCATTGTTGCTTGCTGTCATGAAATCTTTTGTTTAGTTGTATAAGTAACTACAGTTAACTATGTTTTAAATAACTAGTTTATGTTCTAGGAATGTGGGGAATATTCTAGGAATATAAAGCAGCTACAGAAATAATTCTGGTCTTTTTCGGCATTTGTGCTTGGATGATATACTTTGTAAAAGATGTTCAACCCTCTTATGAGTCCCCAAATCAATGTTCCTTGATTTCTTATTTATTTTTCATTAAAATAGTGAAATTAAATATCAGGTTTTATACAACAGGTATATTTCATTCTAAAATCTATGCATGGACAACCTTGTTCCTTTATTCTATTAAAGGAATAGAATATATTTGTTTATTAATTTACTAGGCTTATATGCTACTGCTTATATGCCTTCTAGAATAGCTAAAAACAATAGGAATGAGCCATTCACATTTCTGGGGGAATGCTCTTATACAGAAGAGAGCAGGATCTAAGAAGGCTGTTGATGACATTCTGTAATGGAATGTGCATTTTCAGCAGCAGAGGGGGAAGACTGATGTCCAGCCCAAGCTCAGAGATGAGAAAGTAAGATCTAATTGAGTCCAATCATTTATCCACAGTACTTACATCTAAAAGATTCTTGCCCAACTAAAGCTATAACTTTCTAAGCTATTATATATATCCTGAGAGATTTTAGGATATGGTTACCCTAAAACTCTTCCCCTTTCCCCTCTCCAGCTAAGGACTGCACAATCTCTTTACCTGGGTCTCTTGGGAAAGCTCTGAAGTGGCTAAATCCTTCCCCTCTACTATTTCAGACCCACATCCTGTCACACATTCTGAAATAAGAGATACCAAAGGAATCTATGCTACTAAATTACTATTAGATGGGAAAATATAATAGGGAATAGGCAGTCGCAGAGATATCCAGATCTTGACTGTGTATTCTGTGATTTTTCAAGGATGCCAGATGTAAAACACATTTCAATAGTCTAAGCAGAAAGTAAATAAAAGATGAATGACTATAAGAAGAAGTTCTTAGCTTAGAGGGAGCTATGAATTAGGAGGACTCTTATATAACAAGCAATTACATACCAGAATCAAAGATAGAATCTTTAGGAAATAGATGGTCTCTGAATCCAAATCCTCTTCCATCTTCCATCAGCCTAAGCTTATTCTTTCCATCCAGAAAAGCACTAGAATAGCACCTCAACATTGATGTTCAACCTCAGATTGAGATATAAAGCCATATTAAATATTAAATTGGAGCTGAGAGAGAGTGGAGCCTTGCAGCACATTGCAAAAGAGGAACCTAGGTCTTGATTTTCTCCCCTGGACCATCTCTTTAGGGGAGGAGGAAAACCACTGCAAAGTAATGTCATCAATTCCCAACCTTTGTTGATAATCCAACAGAATATCATGTTTAATGATATCAAAGATTGTTAAAGGGGAAGCAATCTAGGGGAATCATACTTCTTCTATACTGATCTTGTCAGAAGTCATCCACAAATACAATCTAACTAGTCCATAGTTTCCTTTACTGTAGGATTTCTAACTACAATCCTACAGTCTTCTCAAAAACTGAAATCCTTTTTTGCAGATAAGATTTTATATACATCCCGTCCTACTTCAGTTATGCTAATGCAATTTTCAGTGTGCCATGTTATGCCTCTAATGTGACAATGTACATTTAATTACAGTCATTCTCCTATATCATGTTCATTTGCCAGGAGTATGATCAGCTTAATGGAAATTACTAGGAAATGGCATAATTTATGTAAGAGAAAAAACAAATAATTAAATAATCCAAAATCCCATTGTGTTTTTTTGTAAAATTGTTGTTGCCATATATATGATGTGAAGCAGGAACTTAAATCTTTTTAAAAATCTTCTTTTTAAATTTTAAAAAGAAAATTTCTTGAGTGTCCCTTTTTTGAGAGTGCCGCATCGTAGAGCAAATTAATGAATGTTGAATGTGTAGATTTTTTTCATTGTTATTTTAACCATATTGTGCATTTGTTTTTATAATATAGCAACCTTGGTAGAAAATTCACTACAAAAATACGAATATACCACTACTAAAGTACTGTATAATATACTTCAGGACTCATGCTTTAAAAAAACTTTCCACATTTTTATCATTTGCAGTTGTGTACACATATATAAAAAGACATGCTCAGACAACTGTGAATGAAACAAACAAACCTTTCCCTAGTGACGGAAGAACTGATTCATTGCCATAACAGACTGTACTGATGATTAGTCTAGAGTAACCTCTGATTTATTCAAGACTCTGTTGTGATTTTAATATATGTTAAACAGATCAAGTATTTAAAGCATAGCTTGCCACCTCTTCAGCTGGGATTTCATTGTACTGTGTTTGATTTTTATTCTGCTTAGAGATATAAAGATGACAACTGAAACATATTCCTTCCATTATGAACAGATCTGGGAAGAGCCTAAAAGTTATTCTAATGATTGGAACCAGAGGATCAGGTTAGTTTTTAATAAATTTAAGAACTGAATTTACAAGAGAGGGCCCCAGAACAAATTAAATATACGAGAGGGCCCCAGAACTATATATAAATATTTTTATTTTTTAAAAAAATAGAATTATATTGTCTTAGATGTTTTTTAAAATAGATTTTAGGTTTTTTAAAAATTAGTGTATAGCTTCAGTTATTAGTTCTTTAATTGTAGAATTATTATATACTGGGAAATATATGTGCACACATATATATGTACATGCACAAATATTTCTTTTCCTCAGTTTTCTTCTAAATTTTCTAAATGCCCTCTCAAAGTTGTCTTGATTTCACTAGCATTTGCTTCCTGTTAATTATGTATTTTATTCCTTTTAGTATATGACTACTTAGAAATAATTTCACCTGAGCCCAGCAGGCTATTCTTCTGAGTGGAAATATAAAATATTGTACTGTGAGGTAGCCATTTTAAACATGAATATCTAAAACTAAGCTGCACTGAATGCACTGGAGAATTTATTTTCAGGAATGTTTTCAGATGAGGAAAAACCTGTAAAGGAAGCAGGAAGATTGCACAGTAAAGTCTAATCTGGAAGCACTATCACGAGAGATGGGGTTTTAAAATGTAGTTAAATAGAGAAAAAACTCCATTGTTCCCGCATAGAGTTCATTTGGAATACCTGTATATATGTATTAATACAGTTTCTCAATAGATAGGGAGATACTGTATGTTAATACATTTATTATATTTAGTTATGTCTGGCTTTTTTCTAGCAATTTTATTCAAATATTTATTAGTAAGTTACTGTTAGGTAATTTGGACTCTACTTTTTTCATTCAATAGGGTCTAACTTTGTAGCATGACATAATATATTTCATAGGTTTTAACAAATATTAACACCTTTCTGGAAATACAGATAGTTCATAGGAAACTTTCTTGTATCTAACTTTCCCTTGAACTGCATACTTACAGGAAAACCTGAGCCTTTTAAATTCAGGTTTCAACCCAGGTTCTCTTATTCTGTTTACTGGGTATCAGTACTGAGATGGTATTCAAGAAAGGAGCATGTTCTTTTTGGTGTAGCATTGTGTTCCAAAATTTAAGGAAGGGTAAGCTATAAAAGAAGCACTATCTGTTTTTTAAATAGAACCTTAAAGTTTAGATGTCCACAATAGGTTAAATTCACAATATACTGAGGTTAATTAATAAAATAATTAAAAATCAAAAAGTGTTTTTCCTTTTTTCTTCAGCAGAGAAGGATATCTGATTACTTAGATCTAATTGTTAATCAAAACTTGATAGATGGTAGAGAAGAACTTTGAGCAATTAATCAAGTATATAAGCATAGCAAAGAGGGAAGCAGATTATTCCCTTTTGTTATTCAGTAAATAAATGCTTAAACTCACAAATAGATGTATATGAATATTCACAAATGATACATTAAATTTGTTTTCTTTTTCTTACAGAAAGAGGATAGCAGAAGAAAAATATGCATTTCACAGACAAGAATTGGAATTGCTGGGTGAGAAGGAAGTGTCTGAGCTTGACTTCTTTCCAGGTGGACTGGAAATGGAGGAAAGCGCATTGGATGCCACTGACCAGGAAATGGTGATGTGTGAAGAAAACAGCAGCAAAAACTCCTGTTCCAGTGCCATTATCAAGAAAAAGAGGAGGAAAAAGAGGTTAGAAATAACCACTGAAAGGCTTATGAAATCTAGTTGACTAAACTAAATCTGGTTTAATTATTTACTAAAAGAGGAAGAAAAATAATGAGACTAATAATAAGCACTGAGAGGAAATTATTGAACTAAGCAGCTTATGTGTTAAGTAGCTCTGAGTGAGGGCCTGGTTCCTAAATTTGATATATAAATAAATAAAATATTTTAAATCTCCCTTTCACTGTCCAACATCTTCTCAATGTCTCCCAAATAAATTGAGTATGTCTCAATATATCCTAAATATCCTTTGTTTCTTATTTATCCTAAAATAGAATGAAAAATAGTAGATGGTTCATATATTGTATTAAAACAGAATGTGTGACCTGCTTTGGTTTGGCTTAAAAGAAAAAACTAAAGAACCTTTAGTTCTTTACTCAACATACCCCAATTAAATATGTATGGCTAATACAATTCACAGTATTTTCTTGTGAGATTCCTGGCCAATTAATGTAAGAATTCAATTGGGCAGGATCAGATAAAATGCCTATCTGGCTGAACATCTACCTTCAGTTAGGTCCCAAGGAGGACTGTAGCCTTCTTCTGTCACCTGTATTATGAATGCCTCTTTTGATTTTGAAAATATATTTTGGTAAACATAATAAAAATTCAGTTCTTTTTCATAATTTTTATAAGTGTGAAACAAATACAAGCTATTCTGCATGTAAGACAGCAGTTTCTATTTTGCCTAGACTTGACAGTTCGCAATCCTGCTGCATGCCGTAAGTCCAGGCAGGTTTTATGTCTCTCTCTGTTTGCCCTGTAAAGCATATTGCTTATGGTCTGACACCTCATCCAAAGCCATGAGATTCAATTTTCTTTTTGCTGATTCACAAGCATACACATTTGAAAATTTCCTTGAACAGTATATTCTTTTCAATGATGATATTTGAACCAAGCTGTGATGCTGTACTTGGGCAAGAATGCAGAATCATGGGACAAAAGATAAAATTTTGTTTAAGAGCAAGAACAATGTTCTCTCTTAATTAGTTTCGGAACATTTAATTAGTTTTGGAATTTGGTTTAAAGCTCTCAAAAATGCTACTCATTAAAATATCTTAAATTGTGCACTCTTCCTTGTGTACTTATAAAGTGAAAATAAAATCTCTATTAGCATAACACATGGCAGGATCCATATCTAAATGCTGATTTAATGTTTAATTTGTGTTGCTTTGAATTAAATTTTGGTTATTTTTTCCAAATTCTATTTGTGGCTGCTTTTGATTAATGTTTAAAATCATGTATAATTTATTCTAAAGAAGCAGAACAAATTCAGATTAAGATTTCTATCTCACAAGCCCCCCACCTCTCTGCCACCACATAGTTTCTGCTACTGTCATTGACTTGAGACTCTAATCATAAAATCATTAAACCTGTGTAATGTCCAAACATGTTTGATTTTGGAGATAGTATTAATTAATAATATATTTTAAATATTTTTTTCTTTTATATAGGATAGGTTATCAATGTGCTTTACACTTTAGGGGCATGTCTCCCAGGAACTTATAATTAATTTGAAATAATGTTCATACATCAGAACTCCTACTAATGATTTATAGCAATTGCAGAATATTACATTCAGAATTCCAAACACATTGTAAATGTTGTCTCTTACTATTATAGCTAAAAGTAATCAAAGCATACCTTACGAGTATAATGCAGCTGCACAGAACAAATAAATACAAGTAGCATTAAATAAAGAAATACCAGGTATGCATGTATACTGGAACATGATTTTGTTTGGAACATTAGTATGTGCTTTATCTATGAGTCATTTCTCCTGAACAAGCCCCCATTCAGCAATAAGGTATAAAATTACATCAGCCTGTAAAAGCTTCAGACAAGAGCTTGTAAAAAAATTTATGGCTTTCAAACAGATTTATCTACTCATCACCAAAAATGTCAGGGCATATTCATTACATTCTGATGTCACTTGGGAAGTCACATTGCATATTAGAACACATTTCTAATCAGTGTCATAAACTAGATATACAGTATCATATTGTCCCAGTTGCAAATTATTCACCACCATGTGTGTTGCTTTTCCAGGTGCTGCTCAAAGGCATCTGAAAAATCCATAGATTGTCAATATATACTGTAGATATAACAAAATAGTGTCAAAACATATACATTTCAGTTCAGTTATATTGTATGTGTATTCCATGCTAAGAAGATATTAAAGGTTCCATGCTAAAAAGATATTAAATTTCCATAAATCTATCCATTTGATTCTTATATCAATGACTCTCATAAGATCCATGGCAATTTGCAATGGGTATTAAAGCAATCCAACAGGAACAATAAAAAACAGAGTAACATAATACCACAGAATACCCTCTCACATGTGGTATGTCATCACCTCTATGATTCTAATCACTGAGAGCTTGACACAATTTAATCTTTATTATGTTCCTGAATATCAGAAGATGCAAAACCGCACTTTCATAAACAGTGACTATATAAATATCTTAGTTCGCACCAATAAAAAATTGACTAATTCAAATAATTGATCACCTTGTCCCTTCCAACCCTGTGGATACTGTGATTCCCCAACGTTGTGTACTCCAGATGTGTTGAGATCATCTCCCATAATCCTGCAGTTTGACCTGGGCTCTCAGGAAAGCAGATAAGGTATGATAAAGAGATCTGACAGAAAGTTCCAAAATACAAATGAGAATTATTTAGAGTAAGTGAGTAATATTAGAAGAAAATGGCTTGAATTAATCTGACATTGAAAAACACATCAAGGTTTTATATGAAGGTTTTAGTAGTTTTGCTGATTGGATATCTTTATGTTATGATCCCCCTACATGGATTGCTGCCTTGTCCTGGTGAGCAGCTTGTATGACTCAGTGAAGCTATGATCTATGCCATACAGGGCCACCCAAGATGGACAGCTCATAGCGGAGATGTCTGACAAAACACAATCCATTGGAAATAGCAACCCACTCCAGTATCCTTCCCAAGAAAACCCCATGGACTGTATCAAAAGGCTAAAAGATATGCCACTGGAAGATGAGCCCCTTAAGTTGGAAGGTGTCCAATATGCTACTGGAGTAGAGGGCAATTACAAGTAGCTCCAGAAAAAATAAAGTGGCTGGGCCAAAGCCAAAAGGATGTTCAGCTATGGATGTATCTGGAGGTGAAAGGAAAATCTGATGCTAGAAAATGAAAGATTACAATATGAAAGAACAACATTTCATAGGAACCTGGAATATAAGATCTATGAATCAAGGTAAGCTTGATATGGTCAATAATGAGATGGCAAGATTGAACATCAACAATTGGGAATCAGTGAACTAAAATGGACAAGAATGGGTGAATTTATTTCAGATGACCACTATATCTACTACTGTGGACAAGAATCCCTTAGAAGAAATGGAGTAGTCATCATAGTCAATAAAAGAGTGGGAAAGGCAGTACCTGGGGTACAAACTCCAAAACACAGAATGATCTTGGTTTGAATCCAAGGCAAACCATTCAATATCACAGATATTCAAGTCTATGTCCCAACCATTAATGCTGAAGAGCCTGAAGTTGACCAGTTCTATGAAAGTCTACAACACCTTCTAGAACTCACACTAAAAAAAATGTCCTTTTCATCATAGAGAATTAGAATGCTAAAGTAGGAAGTCAGAAGATAACCAGAATAACAGGCAAATTTGGCCTTGGAGTACAAAATGAAGCAGGGCAAACACTAAGAAATTTTTGTCAAGAGAATAAACTGGTCATAACAAATACACTTTTCCAACAAATGAAGAGGTGACTCTATACAGGGACATCACCAGATGGTCAACACCAGAATCAGATTGATTAAATTCTTTGCAGCCAAAGATGGAGAAGCTCTATATAGTCCTGGAGCAAAAACAAGACCTGGAGCTGACTGTGGTTCAGTTCATGAACTTTTTATTACAAAATGTAGGCTTAAATTGAAGAAAGTAGAGAAAAGCAATATGCCATTCATGTATGACCTCAGTGATATCCCTTACAAATATACAGTGGAGGTGAGGAATAAATTTAAGGGATTAGATCTGACAAATAGAGTGTCTGAGGAATTATGGACAAAAGTGCATACCATTGTACAGGACGTAGCTACTAAAACCATCCCAAAGAAAAATAAATGCAAGAAAGTAAAGTGGCTATCTGATGAGCCTTTGAAAATAGCTAAGAAAAGGGAAAGACAAGGGAGAAAGGGAAAATATATATCCAACTGAATGCAGATTTCCAGAGAATAGCAAGGAGAGATAAGAAGGCCTTCTTAGATAAACAATGCAAAGAAATAAACAATAGGCTGGGAAAGACTATAGAGCTCTTCAAGAAAACTGGAGCTATCAAGGGAACCTTTCATGCAAAAATGGGCATGATAAAGGATAAAAAGTGTAGAGACCTAACAGAAGCAGAAGAAATTAAGATTTGGTGGCAAGAACACACAGAAGATCTAGATGTCCCTAATAACCATAGTGGTATGGTAACTGACCTAGAACCAGACATCCTGGAGTGTGAAGTCAAGTGAGTCTTAGGAAACATTCCTAAAAACAATGCTAGTGAGGGGGTGGTATTCTAACTGAACTATTTAAAATCCTAAAAGATTATGCTGTTATAGTGCTGCACTCAGTATGCCAGCAAATTTGGAAAATTTGCAATAGCCACAGGATTGGAAATGATCAGTTTACGTTCCAATCCCAAAGAAGGGCAGTGCCAAAGAATGTTGAAACCACCATACAATTGCTCTCATTTTACATGCTAGCAATGTTATATTCAAAATACTACAAGTTAGATTTCAGTTGTATATGAACCAAGAACTACCAGAAGAACAACCTGGATTTCAAAGAAGCAGAGGCCCTAGAGATCAAATTGCCAACATTTGCTGGATCATGGAGAAAGGAAGGGAGTTCCAGAAAAACATCTACTTCTGCTTCATTGACTACGATAAAGCCTTTAATTGTATGGATCACAAAAATTCTGGCAAATTCTTAAAAAGATGGAAGTACCAGACCACCTTACCTGTCTTCTGAGAAACCAGTATGCTGGTCAAGAAACAACATTTAGAACCAGACGTGGAATCTAGTGGGACTGAATCCAGTCCCTTTCAGCTACTTCTATTATTTGAATTTATACATTATTGATTTGTTTCTGATGTAGACATAGCAAATTTGTTCGTGTAGTTTCTGATGCCTTATCTGTTTTTCACTGATAATCAGTTCTTTTTCTTTAAATCATTTTGTTTCTTAATTATGTATTTCCAAGTGATGAAATTTCTGTTACTTAGATAACCTCCAACCGTATCAGTTATATAAAGTAATGTTGCATGCACTGAATCGTCAAAGCAAGAACCTAATGAAAGATGAATGGACTTTGGCTGTGGCCAACTTCTATGCAGTGGAAGGAGGTATTTTTATGTCACTTTCTTTCTTTGCTCACTGTTTGTCACTTTTACTGATTTTCATTCCTCTCTCTAGTATTATAGTTTGAGATGTTTGATTAAATAAGAGGAACACAGATTAAGATGTTTGTAGTGTAGTTTCCAAGTGTTCTTATTAATTTTGAGATTTTCTTCATTCTTTAGTGCTATTGAATGCATTTGTATTATAGGTCAGTATGATAAAATAATCTAAATAAATACTAAAATAAAAAGTAATTGTAATAATTACAGAAATTGAATGACTGGGAGGATGTTTTTGGCTGTTTTATCAAGCACATTAATTTTTGCTCTGCACTAATCCAGAACATCAGCATATGTATAAATTTTATCTGCTTTCCCATTTCTGCCATGAAATATTGCAATGCAAATAGGGAATGAAATCTAATGCTCTGATCTTCCTAGCAGAATTGCTAATGTCAGCAAATTCAGGAAGACAGCAGTTCCCTTACACACCTCCTATAATTCTCCTTCTGCATTTTCAAAATTTATTCTTCAGATGACTCAAAGCTCCAATGCAGATTTATTTTCTTTGACATCTATATTTTCCTAGATGTGGAGCTTTTTAATGTATATTTTTCAGTTTTAAGTTTGTCTGTATATAGTTTTCAGCCCCCTTCAGGTATGAGTTTTGCAAACTGTTGACTGAGGAATACCAAATGGTAATACACCATTAATATTAATTTTAACATTCATGTCATTTATATTACCAGTGAAATAAAATGTCCAAATTTATTCTCAATAGACCTGATGGTGGAATTCTTTTACATTCCCAATATTGACATAATATATTGAATGTTAAAAGCTGTATCTTTGATATTTTTTTATTTATTCATTCCTTCTTTTTATTTAGTATTTCAATTTCAAGGATGACCCAACTCCATAATAACTCTGGACAGCTTACAAATAAAAAATAAAGAAACAAAATATACCAAGAGGAAAAAGAAGACAGCTAACCAGAAACCCAAACCCCAAAAGCCAAGAAGGCAATAATGAACCAAAAGGGTTCCACCACCATCCCCATTCTAGCTCAAGGCCTGGGAGAAAACAGCATCTTAAGCAGTTTATAAAGATCAGAAGGGTGGGAGCAGGACAAATAACTATTTTTGTGATAGTTGTGAAGATCAATATATGTTAATCTGCTGAGTATCTTCTACAAATGAATAATAAAAATGAAAATCAGATTCACAAAGTGAACAATATCTAATACAATCAGTGTAGTGCCTACAAGGAATATATCAAGGTTTATTCCATTATGAGTAATTGAAATTCATTTCTGTGACTCAGTAAGCTTCAGAAATGCTAGACTTCAATTCCATTATTTCTAGATGTATGTTGACTCTTGATGATGAGGGTTGCAGTCCAATTCACTTAAAAATAAATTCAGGAATACCATGGAAGTGGTCAATAGAAACTGTTTTTCGTATCTGTACATTTCAGGGTCTAACAGCACAAGAATATATACAATTGATCAAAATAATTTTGGAAGATGGAGAATTGATTTGGATGTGGTTTTTTTTCAGTTCCCAGGATAAGTCCAGCTAATATAACGATTACATTTGTGGCCAAGTATTCAGCTGTTGTGAAATGGACTGAGATACCTACAAAAGAATGCTTAGGTTTCCTTTTGGGATATAGAATTCACTATACAGAAGTCCTAAGCAACATCTCTTGGGGTAATTTACTTTACTGCATGGACATAACTCATCAAAACATTTATAATATATCTATTATGTAGACAAAATTGTGATTCAAAATTGAAAGTATTGAGGAAATTATTATGTTTAGCACTGTTGGAGCTTTCCCTCATCCCAGGGCAATTTTTAAGATTAAGGTAGAAGAAGAAGGTTAATCAAATCACAGAAGGCAGGTGGTATAAAAATTACTCCACAGCTTCAGCATTTCATAAGACTTCAGATGGCAATCCTTGAGGCCTATTTCTTAATTCTGTTTATGACAATCCTGTAATGTAGATCTCTTGAAAATGAAGCCATTTGCTCATGTCAGATCAGAAACAAAAGTTAAACTGAAAAATTTCTAATATTTACATGTTATCAGTAGTCACGGAAAGTTTAGTAAAATGGGGTAGTCTGTTCCATTACTCTGTAAAATAGAATCAGCAGAAGCTATTGAAACTTGCAGTTAGTTTTTTTGGTGTATCAAGGAGTTGGATGCACTACGAATACACTGTATTATGTTGTTGTCATATTATTTTATAGGTAGTCCTCATTTAACAATGCTAATTGGGAAACTCTTTTATTAGGTGATGCAATCTTAAGTCAAAAAACCAAGTGGCTGCATCACTTAGTGACAGCAGTTCTGGCAATCCTGGTTGTCATTATTAAATGATGACTATGTGGGTCATTAAGTGACTACTTCAAATGACTGCAAATTCTGATTACCTTCCAGCTTCCCCATTGACTTTGCCTGTGTGTAAACTGGCAGGGAAGGTCACAATTCACAATCACAACACTACAATGGCTGTAAGTATGAAGTCTAGTCATAACTACCACTTGTTCAGTGCTGAACAAGAAGTCATTAAATAAAGACCACCTGTGAGGTTAAGCAAAGTTTGAATTGTTCATGATCAATTTATCCTATATGACAGAAGAATGCCAACAACTTCTACATCACACACAGAAAGGTGTCACATTACCAGGTAAAGAACAGCAAGAAAAGAAACAAGGTCAGTCAATAGTTAAATCTCAAAATAACTGTTTATCATTTAGGGAAAACATCAGTGAGAGTGAGAGCTTAGAACAGTGTTTTGTCAACCTTCACAACTTTACAATGGGCAGAGTTCAACTCCCAGAATTTCCTTGCTAGCAGGGCTGGGTGGGGCATTTTGGGAATTGAAAACCATCCATCTTAAAGTTGCCAAGGTTGAGAAACACTGGCTTAGAAGATATTCATCTATTCCCCAAATCCATTTCTGTAATGAATTATTCCTTGTCCAGGGGTGGGCACAGGAGCTATTTTTTATATTCATGTTATTCCTTGCCTCCCACTCCAGCTGTTACTCTCAGTTCTTCAATGAAGCAGCACCTCTTGACTGATCTTAAAGCAAAAACCCTTTATAGAGTCCACATCTCTGGCATCACTAAAAATGGAGAAGGAGCTCAAAGCCAGCCACAAGATTTTGTTACACTGAAATATGGTATTTTGGTGTTTTATTATTATGCATTTACTCATTATTACTTTCCATGTATATTCTACCTTTGACATTAGTATTACCTGGCCATTTATCTAGTCAAATTAAGAAAATCCACAAGTCCAGGTTGTATTCCACCTTGACCCAGCAGAAATGGGCAACATTTTTTAATGCCAACAAAGGCCACAGTTCTCCCTCTTAATGAGTTATTGAGCCACAAGTAACTGTGTATGCTGACCTTGATAGGAAAAACAGCTAACCTTGCTCACCAATGGAATATTTTTACCAGAAAGGTTAATTCCCTAGATCAGTATTTCTCAACATTTTCTGTTGCTTATTTCTTCTTAGATCAAGGAGAATTTGAAGGAATGGTTGTTGGTCTCTGTCTTGGCATCATAATAATCCCAGCTATTATTCTCACAACTTGTTCCTTAGCATTGAAACGGTAATTATTTTTTCATGATCTAGGAATATTTTAATTGCTTTGATTTTTTTTATTCAACGTGTCAGTTAGCAAACAAAACCCATGGGAGTCAAAATAAAACTTTTTTATGAACAGAAGGAAAAGAGTCCTGCTCAACTTCTCCATGGACTCACCACTATCTTTTTGCCAAGCCAGTCTGGCCCTGCAGAACTTAAGAATCAAAGTAACTTAATTGACCCTCATCTGGGAATAAGTGGTATGGACCTCAGTGAGATGTAGTCCAAGGAGGGATATACAAATGCAGGTGCACATACATTGGGAGAAAGGCAGAGAGAATCCATTGCAAATAAATTGATACTAGGGTTGTGTGAAAACACTTTTTCCCTTTTTCTTCTTTCCCTTCTGCTTTTGTTTTGAGAGTTCCAATTAAGAATAATGAGAAATACCATAAGGATAACAGCAAGCATACTTTTTCCTTGCTGAGAGTCTGGGGCAATGGGAGGCCTTTTGATCTGGCACATCTAAGCTTCTGCTGCCTCAATACATTTCTGGAGTTCTTCCTTTTGCACCCAATGCCAAAAAAAAAGAGCAAAGCCATGTCATTTCTTTGAATTGTACCCTTCAATTCTCAAAAACCATGCAACGCACGGTTTCCATAACTAGAAAAATAGTTTTTAACAACTTGCAGTTTAACAGAGCACGTAGACCAATAAAATGTAAAACTATTTTAACCTCTTGAATTATAAAATAAATTTTTTAATAAGACAAAAAATAAGCATCAAGTGTTTGAAAATTAGCATCCATTGGATAGAATAGTGTAAATAGGAAAACCATTGTGAGCTATTGATCAGGTTGGCATTTGCTGGTTCATTTATACAACCTTGTTAGAAGATGCTGTGTAATACATAAAAAGAAAAAGATTTATGGTAATGAATATAATTATACAGTGAATAATAAATAGTCCTGAGAACTCCAACTTCCCACAACTTTCGCTGAGAGTGTGTTAGGTATTATGCAGAAAAAAAATCTGTATACTTAAATAGTGTATTTCATGCAATTCTAGTAAGAGCTACTTTTACAAATTATACCAATTGCACAAATTGATATGTATAGTATGTAAACTGTATCTACTAGTTGGTTCTTCTCAAATAAGCCTATTCTAAATAAATGCTATGGCCAAAAGGTCATTTCTTCCAGATGCTCATTGTATATCCAATTCAGTATGCAGTTAATATTGAACTCATTATGAAATTTGCAGGTTTAGGTTTTTAAGAACTGAGCATAATTTCATGTTTTCAATAAAATTTGGACTTCCAGATCGAGAAAATCATGCTGGCCACCTGTCCCAAATCCAAGAGAGAGCAGCATTATGCAAGTTGCAGAAAGACCTTTTCCAGTGGTATGATTCTTTTAAGCAGTATAGCACTATTATAATTCTATGGACTTATGTATCATATGATGTATGATAATTGTTTATAGAGAGAGTACACTTCCACTGTTGTATTTGAATCAACAAAGATGTTGGGTTTGCTCTTCTCAACCTCACCTTTTATGAGACTAAGAATGACCTTGAGCAAACCAATGTGGAGAATTATTTTGCTGTTTTTAAGGAAGTTCTGTTGAGCTGCATTAATAGATCATAAAATTTTCTAATGTATATGTGTAAAGTCAGATTAATAATCAAGGTTTAATAAAGTTTTTTCTCTACCTAAACAGAGAAAACCATTGTAAAACTGATGATGGTATTATCTGAAATATTAAAAAAATCTGATAAAACTGCTCAAATCTTATGAAATAGCAAAGCAAACCTTATTTTCTTATTTAAGATACTGGTGATAAAATCAATGATCTGCAAAAGTTGGAACATTTTTTACAAATGTTCCCTCTAGCATTAGGAATAGTTGTCCACAGCTGTCAGTAATGGCAAGAAATGGAAATAAAAATAAACTATATTAAACAAACAAACAAAAGAATTTCCAAAAAAAAAACAGAGAAATAGCTGATATATAAATTAAGAAGAAAAAAGAAAATACTGAAACTTCCAGAGGAAGATACTGTAATAATGGATAATATAACAATACAAAAAGTTTTTCCTCATATTTGTACAAAGTATATGACATCCCTGTAGATGACTATTTAAAAAAAATTATCAAAGATTACAGAAAAACAAAGATTAAGAATGGTCCTATATCAATACAACATTAAACCTGGAAAAGTAATAGTTTCAGTCCTAAGAAGGTCATCTATCTGCCCTGAATTGACCTGCAACTCTAATTGAAAACCAATATAGCCAATAGGTATGCTGGCTTGTGCCATGCAGTCCAGCAAAATTGGGTGTTATTAGGTTGGACACTTCATAGTATCTACCATGATTCATTAATCACAGTTATTTTCTCAATTTGTTTCTTCTAAATTTTATTTTAGGAATTAATACCTTTAACTCTGATGTTACCATTACCATAAGGAATTTAGGCTGTGTTTGCACAACTCTTACCATGGCTAATTTAACCCCAAAGCTCAGTTAGCCCCAGTGTTCTGGGACTGCATGGCATCTAGAGCAATTACCCACATGGATTGGTAATTAAGAACACACTAGATTAAATCAGGTTGGTTGGTTTGTGGCTTAGTATGTTGTGAGAATACTGGCACCTAGTGACAAGTTTGGTCTTTTCAACTTCAACTTATATACAGGCTCTCTTGAGACCCAGCTTACAACCATTGCTTCCTTCACCATCGCTGAACCAAGGCAATAAGTTTTTTGTGGTAAAGAATGATTTGGAGACAATTCCCCAGCAAATGTTCCTTTCAACAAGTCCAGTGACCCAGAGAGCTTCCATGGAGTATTCTGAAGCAGTTGAAGAGGAAAAGGAAGGAATATTTTCCAAGCCTCTGAACATTTGTAACGGAGTAAATGCCAATGAGAAAGGAAAGATGGGCCTTCACCTTGATTATATTGGTATGGAACTCAGCCACAAAGCCATGCAGCAGCTTTCAATGAATCTGCCTGCCAAAGCAGCCCACCTCCATCCGGAGTTGTCCAAAAGCTAGGAAGCAAACAAAGAAGAATCACCAGAATACTCTTCTCAAGATCCTGCCCAGCAAAGCCAACAGAGTCTCAGGCAGTAAGCCCATCCTCAGAAAGTATATCCAAATAAAAGCAGAAACTTCTTGCCAATAGATGGAGGGAATGTAATTAGCATTTATATTAGCATAGGTAGCAATTGTTTGATTCTAATCAGGCAATCTTATTGAAATTATTTATTTCAAGTTACACTGCATATAATTTTTGGAAGGATCTAATTATAAATACAGCTGAGCCTAAGTTCTGTCATGCAAATACATTAATTTCTACTATGGGAATTTAATTTTTAAACTTAATGATTTGAGTTTTACTTGGAGCAATCTAGCGCTATATTTCTAAAGGGATAGCAGTGAGACATTGTGTGAAGGTACAGTTTAAAAGCTTAGGCACCATCTTGTTCCATCCTCTGCAGATCATATTTTTTAGTGTAAATTATACCCTAAATTTCTCACAATTCAGTTCTATTTGTGGCAATGGGTTTACACATATTTTCAAATTGTACTAATCAGATAGTCAGGAACAATTTATTTTGGAAACATTACAGTAGTCTGAAGTCTAAGGGCTGCGTTGCTTCTGATCCCTTAAAGTTATATAAGAGTACATAGATAATACACCAGAAATTAATCAATGTATCAAACATGGATATTGATGTTATTTGTAATGAACCATACCATGCCCTTTTTTGGTTAAGCTTAGTAACTGTTCCTGAAAAACTCTGAATGTGAATAAAACTATTTATCTATCAGAGTTCATGCTGTTGGTACTTAAACTTTACGATCAATCTGGTACATGAATTGCGTATATACAGAAAATGCATGTTACGTGACTCATGTGAACGTAACACTGCAAATAGGCTAACAGCATGTTAAAACAATTGTGCCTGTTGGTGGACAGGGATATCTTGCTCATAGTTACTCATGCCTTAATCACTTCCTGCTTGTACTATTGCAGTGTGTTCTATAAAACTCAGAAGTTACAGTTGGTCCAGAATGCAACAGTGTGCAGTGTTGGGCATGCCTCAGTTTGTCCATATTACTCCGTTGTGCAAGCTTGGCTCCAAGTTCCTTTCTGGGTGGAATGCAAAGTGCCAATTACCACCTTTAAAACCCTATGAGGTAGAGGACCAGATTATTTGCCCAGCTGCCTCTCCTCCTGGTATCAGGCTGCTTCTCCAGGCTGGATATGGTCAAGTTTATTCTCTTGAACATTACCATTAGCGAGACATAGGAAGTATGCATTTTCCATAGAAACCATGCAATACCCTTACCCCCATCCATTGGATCCAGCAAGACTTTTGTCCTCTAGGCATTTGATAAGGGAAAGTGGGAACCCATGGATATTTTGGCTGGATGCATTCAGGGATGGTGGAGGTGCCAGGTTTGTTTTCTGGTTTTCTACTGCTACTGTGAGCTGCCCAGAGTTGCATTCTAAGATAGTCAGCCATATACATTGTTTAAATAATCTTTACAGCAGGCATTCTGTAGATTTCTTTTTAACCAAAGTCAAGAGACTGGAGTTGGCTTGATAACAGAATGTGTGATAATGCAGTGGAAATTAAAACAAATACCTTTCATGCTTTGCAGCTTTACCCAACTATGTTATGATTTTATCTTTGATGGTACTGTGGAATAAATTACTTCTATTTACATTGCTAGAACTTAAGATGTAATATAAATTCCCAGCTTGTTCAAATGTTCTAACATATTTCAAAGTCCTATAAAGATCTAAACTGCCTTCTATTCCCAGTGCCTTAACAGCAAAGTTTAGTTCCTTTGGTACTTGGGCATATGGGGCATAAGATGATGGCATATAATTTTAAATAATATAAATAACACACACACAATGCCATGGCAGGTTCACCATGCCCATCCACTGTAGATCGCCTACATCTCTAAATCCATCATTATCTGACATTAGAGGCAGATGTCAACACATTTGTGAAATATTAGTGCATGAGCATAATACAGGCTGCCTCTCTGTTTTTTGGAAATTAAAAAAAAGATTAAAAATGTTATCAGTATCTTTTTAACCAATTTTTTGTTGTCGTTCAGTCGCGCAGTCATGTCTGACTCTTCGCGACCCCATGGATTGCATTACGCCAGGCCCCCCTGTCTTGCACTGCCTCCTGGAGTCTTCCCAAGCTCACACCCATCACACTGACTATGC